>JAXCGZ010016999.1:225000-247500 GCA_037179515.1 Halocaridina rubra
CAGAGACCAATTAATATAAAAACTTAATGAACCTAAAGATTAAATCATAATTCAAACAAGAATAATACTAAAGCAAAACTGTGATAACATCTAAGCAAAACACTGATATTATTCAAGCAGAAAAGCAACTTATTACTCTTAGTGCAAATCATACAATTTATCAATGGCACTTATTCAAAACTATATCTAAGGGAGACTCTGAGTTTTCGCTTAAAATTATCTTAAAGCTAGTAAAAAAAAAAAAAAAATAAAAATAAAAAAAAATATTTGTCTTTTAGCACAGTGGACAAAGACGGTGGGGACATTTTCTTTCCCATTTTTTCAGTTCTAATACGGGGGTAATTTTAATTAACTAATAAGGGATTTTTAAATACCCTTCTTTCTCTCTTCACTAAAGTTTGGACATGTATAGGGATTATTTTTCTTTCTGTTTGAATCCCATCAACGCGTTTACGTGGCTTCTAAAGGTATTATTAAAATATTTTAAAATATTTCTGTGTTTCTTTTCCTCTCTTTTCACTACAGTTATGACATGTATGGGGATTTCCTTGTTTCTGGGATTTCATCAAGATTACATGGTTTTTTAAAGTAGTTTAAAACTTTTATTTCTTTCCTTCCCTTGCTCATGAATTCTTGCTAGGCGCGATTCCACGGTTTCTCTCGGGGATTTCATTTTTTCACTCCCCCGCCGTCCTTGCTGCAGGCCCAGGTTTGTTACCATATCTCCTTTACTCGGATAGGCAAGACAAAAAGGAAGGATGGGCACCTTTCTAATCCTTCCAGCCTGGCTTCCTCGTCCCGCCCTCGGCCGATCTTGACTAAGACCACCACGCAGGAGACCTGCAACGTCACAGCGATTCTCTTCCGTACGGCCATCCACACGTACCTTCGAAGCAGATCTCGGGATGAAAATTTGAACCTCTGTCACTACTACAGTTGTAAGAAAGGTTCCCTATGACTTCAGGGTACCAACAATGGCCATACGTTGGTAATCGAGGCTATACTTTGCCTCCCCTGCAACTGCAAGTGATTGCAATCTCTATTCAATGGGCACTAGGGACTTGTCTGAGCGGACAAAATCTAAAGACTTTTAGAACTTGCAGGTCGGGGCTGCCTAGGAATAGGGTGGTAATGGAAGGTATGTGTCTACACAACTAGATTATTATTCCAAGATACTTAGGGCTTAGCAACTGCTACATAGCATTACTCTACTATAAATGTCAAAAAGAACAATCATTAAATGCTGAGAAAAGCCACTAAAGAAACATTCTTATTAGCGGTGGCTACAGTAACATCAAGTATGAATTCAGATAAAAGATACAAATCATCAAGTTACTGCTGACTTCATTTCAAAAATAATAATTAGCAACAGGCCATTGAGAGACAGCAACAATATCAGTCAATATAATAACATTACTAATAATCATGATCTAAAAATAAGAATAATAAACAATAAAAATAAGTATACTAAATCAGAAATATCAATATATATACAATGGAGACTGGCATTCAGAAGTAAGAACAGAGTTCTATACTTATACTTCATAGTAATGCTCATTCTAACACAGTCTCTTTTAATATTTAAATTCCTGCTGTCATAATCAATGTATATATATAGAGCATAAGTGGCAACTCGCTGGCTCCACAATTTGTCAATGGGAGTTCTATCTATTCTCTAAACAGTTGCGACATGTGGCACAAACATTTATGCAAATGGCGGTACTACCGATGTCTTATCAGTATTTATGCAATAACAGCATGCAACAATCTATTGACTGCAATAAAATGTAGGCACAATTATCGCCTAGCTTCGCTGGAAAAAAACAAAAAAAGAAAATCAAAGACGGCTACATTCTTTTAGCATTGAACAGAGCCTCTGTCAGGCTCAGGGTCGAGTGAAAGGTAGGAGAGAGAGAGAGAGAGAGAGAGAGAGAGAGAGAGAGAGAGAGAGAGAGAGAGAGAGAGAGAGAGAGACTGGGCGACCGTGAAATACATTGCGGTTTCCACCCATGTGTCAGCTGAGATGGGCCTCTTCCTTTTAACTTGTACTGAAAATAAAAAAGTGTCGCAGAGTATCTCTAATAATAAAATAAATAAACAAATGAACGTGAACAAACGTTAGCAATGACTATCGATAGAGTCTTACGTTTATTGTCAGAGGGCTATTCTTATTTCCTCATTAACAAAAACAAAAGCAAAAAGAACTTAGTGTAAAACTGCAGAACTGTCGAAGCATAAATCCATTCCTTTCTGTTTAATCTTGATAAGGACTTTACTGTAACAGCATACACATCCTTGTCTATAATGACAATCTCTCTCTTTTCTTGCTATAAATCAGAGGGTTGAGTCGAAGCACACACACTCTGATGAAATTAAAGCAAAAGATTAAAATCATATGTGACAATATCTTTACTACTATCAACAAAAGTACAAATATCTTTTTTCTTAACAGACGTCTTATAATGACTTAAATATCATTAGTTTTAAATTTAAAACTCAGCAAATAATCTCTAATAATCTCAATTATCTTTAATTAGCTCAATTGTAATCTAAAATTCATGAAAATGATAGGGATTAACCATAGTTATCTCTAGATAATCTTTTCCAAAACTCTTTAAATAAGATTTTAAAGATTTCTTCAATACAAAAAGAACTATATAACAAAAACGGGTATCAAAGAATATAAAAAGTCTATCTCTGTGGATGCAATAATAAAAACAAAAAGTATATTTCATTAGCAACAGTAAAGAATGCATTTTGCTTAAGTTTCAAAATCTCGTACGGAGTTGTACATAAACAATTCAAACATAAAATATATATATTCTTTTACTATCTCGAATTTGACTTATAACTGCTCTGTCTGTTTGCTTTTACGGGGGTGCGCATGTGGGCGCTGTTTTCTCCCCTGTTCTTTTGGCTTCTGGATAAACTTCTGCTCTCTCAAATACGGGATACAGCTGTGTACCATTCTTGTTGTCATTTCGTGTCAGCTCTCACTCTTTCTTTATGACCAAGCTGAAATAATTTTGATAAAACATTATCATGGCTAAAACTCGCAAAGTTTTATTTTATCAATCTAACATATCTCTTCAGACAAATAATGTATATACTGCAGCTAGCAAAGAAAATAAAGAATCATTCATAGATTCACGTCCTTTATCACGTAACATCTATCTTGGAATCTCTCGGAAATCGAATAATAATCTCAATGGCGGAGTAGGGGACAAAACAAAAATAAAACAAACTTGGCATTTCAACCATATCTGGGCAGGTGGAGAATCACTTTCTCAAACATATCCCTCACTAGATATTGCAACAGCGCATCACCTCCCATAAATACACTCTGATATGGCATGCAGAAGGACCTGGCGGAGCAGGGGAACGATCCTCGCAGACTCCCCAATCATGCTTCCTAACGGTACTTTCCGCGATTTCACCCCCTAGAGCAACCCCCCATTATACCCCCAGTCATTCATACTCATTCGCTATCACATTCGCTATATCACTTTCGAGACAATCATCCCCTTTTCTGTAAAATTCCCTTTTATTTACAACGTTGGTTTCCCTTTCCCTTATCTCTCTGAAGGAGAGTAACGGTGAAATCTCGGCTGAGCCGTGCGGTCACAGACTTCCTCACCAGTCCTAGGTCCCATTCTAATGAACAAACAAACATTCTACTCCCTTGAAGCTACGTTTGGGTGACACTGAAAAACCTTCCCTATTCTAGGACAGCACAAATTCCTCTAATTTACTCTTACTTTCGCCTGCATAGCGCGAAATAAAAAAAACTCATCTCTAAACAATATCACAAAATTTCTTATTCTTCAAAAATAAAATGCCACACACGTATCGTAATGTTAATCCCTTCATCATAACAACATTAAAAAACAATCTGTCATTTATGTCTTTCTTTCGCTAAAACATTACTCCCGCGGAGAAAAAAAACAAACAAAAAAGAAAGAACCTTGAAAACAGGCGCAATCTTAACACTCTATTTCTTACGCTTTAAGAAATTTATATAAAAATGATTTTACACGTACTTTAAAATATCAAGGATCAGTACAATTACTACAGATTTATAATAACGAGGTTGGGAGATCGAATGGTCACTTCCACATTCCTTTCTCGAAAATCACACGTGTTCTAAGTAAAACCTTAAAAGCAGATTCAAGTATATTACTCACTATAATTCTTACACTTAAGAAATTAATATACTGTAATAGTGATTTCACGTGCATTAGATTTGTCAATTAAAAAATCGATACATTCGCGTTCTTAAAATTCAATCTAAGCATTAATACAAATAAATGGAACGCACTTCCAACGAAATTTCTTTACATTACTCAAATTATAACAAAAAACGGAGTTTATTACTGCTTATAGCTATTAGTACAAATTATCCATGTTAGTAATGGGTACAGAAATTCTACTTTTATCAACTTATTAGGCGCCACACCCCTTATAGGCGGGTTGGCTGAGTCAAAGCATAACTACAAGATAAAATGGCGGCGTCCACCGACCTCAATTTCTTTTAAGAATTGTCCCATTACTCACTGGATACAGATCACAAGTACTTAGCTATTTTAAGGAGGTGGTCCTGAAAAACCTCATGGCAGAAGGCAAGGAAGGAGGGGGTTTTCCTTTCTGGGCGCTGGAGGTTCCCGTCCAATTCTCTATCTCTCGAGTAAAATCGACGAATCGCCATCTTCTTGGTCGGATCCGGCAACTTATACTTCTTGTAATGGGCATTTTCACTCAATGCCCCGGTCACACTTTGGCTCAGTGCGACGGTGACTTCCATGAATACTTTCGTTGATACTTTTACTGCTGGGGAGGGGCCTTGCCAATACGGAGGCGGGGGAGAGTGGCTGGATCTCATAATATGATACTGTAAGTGAAGGGGGAGCTCTGACTTTCTCGGTGTCACTCTCTCACTGCTGGTAAGCGTCTTGAAGTTTCTTCACTTGTACTTTTCTTCCATAGATGCTATATATTTTTTTCTTCTATTTTTTTTCTTCTTTCTCTTCGGTAAAGTGTCGGCGTGGATTGATCCCGAGCTGTCCACCACTGACGTAGGGGATTTTACCTCCTACGTTATATAATTATAATTATGGTAGCGTGGTTGGTGAAAGACATCTTCTATTCTATACGTTTATTCTTATTTTAACATCTATGTACTCAGAGCTCCTATTACTACAGTTCCTGTCACGACTAATTCCTGAGTCCCACCCCCAAAAGGGGGAGGCTAACTCAGCTGTACTGTGTTAACTCTGCTGCTGGCAAGGCCCGGTCTCTAACTCAACTCACTGTGTCTGCCCTGGGTGGTTCTTGAAATACCCCAAGGGCAGGGGCGTGTCTTGACATCCAGTCCTGCAAATCAACTCCAGGTTCGAAGTGGAGTCCCGCCTATTTTGGGGAGGGGCTATTCCAACGAGCCTATTGCAAAGGAATGGGTGGTAATCGCCTATTGCCATTGGGTATCTCCCCCGGGCATGTACTTCACATTTAGGACAAGTGTTTCTGTGTGGTATGGGGAATAAAGGACTGGTTTATATCTCTCACCCTCTTGAGATATTTGATACGCCAGATGCCGAGTCCCACGGGACCAGCCATATATCTTACCATAGGCCTCATCCTATTACACACTGGAGAGAGTGTTTAATGTTTCCTTTGACACCTAGCCAAAAGTCCTACGACAATCACACACACACGCACGCACTCACACACATGCACACACTCACACACACAAACATGAACGCACGCACGCATGCACACACACACACGCGCACGCATGCACACACACACAAACACACACACACGCGCGCGCGCGTGAAGAGAGTTAGAAACGAGAACAGTAGTAGAAAATATCAGGAAGACCCAAATAATATGCATGAGTGGTCAGAATAGAGGCTAATGATATTCAATGCTTCAAAATTTAAGATAATGAGAATGGGTACAAGTGCAAGAAGGCCTTCTAAGCTTGACTACTAAATAGCAGGAGCAGAACTTCAAGAGACAGAGAATGAGAGAGATTTAGGAGTAAACATACAGGCCGATTTGTCTCCAGAAATGCATATAAATGGCTTAGTAAAGGCAGCATATGCTTTCTTAGCAAATGTAAGGGTAGTATTCATGTGAGGCCAAAGCTTGAATATGCGGCCCCCTTTTGGAATCCACAGTTGAAAAAGCACGTAGTAAAGCTGGAAAAAGTTCAAAGACCTGCCACGAAACTGATGTCAGAAATACGCAATCTCAGTTATGATGATAGGATGAGGGAATTAGACTTACCGTCACGCGAAGCTATAAGAATGAGGGGGGATATGGTGACAGTTTTTAAATTCCCTCATGGTTATGATAGAGTGAATAGGGATCGATATTTTGATATGGCTGGCACTAGAACTAGAGGTCATAGTGTGCAGCTTCGTAGGAAAGCTTCTTTTCATGATGTAAGGAAGTACTTTTTTAGTGTAAGAGTAGCTGATAATTGGAATTCGCTAAGAGAGGAGGTAGTTAATGCTAACTCAGTCCATAGCTTTGAGGACAAGTAAAAGTATCACTAAGTACAAAATGGAACCGACTAGGAGACGGGAAGTTACGAGCTTGGGGCTCTTTTTCGTAAGCGCAATTAGGTAATTGAACGCACACACACACACACACACACACACACACACACACACACACACACACATATATATATATATATATATATATATATATATATATATATATATATATATATATATATATATATATATATATATATATATATATATATATTATATATATATATATATATATATATATATATATATATATATATATATATATATATATATATATATATATATAAATGCCTATTTTGGACATTGCCCCTGCTCCAATACAATAATAAATTCAAAGACTTCGCTTGTAACTCTGTATGATATCAGAGGAATAACTTAGTTACTAAATCCATTGTGCTTGATGTGACACTAGTAGACGAAAAGAGTGCAGAAACCTTAAGATGCTAGGTTCATTCACTCCAAAACTCTCTCTCTCTCTCTCTCTCTCTCTCTCTCTCTCTCTCTCTCTCTCTCTCTCTCTCTCTCTCTCTCTCTCTCTCTCTCTCTCTCTCATGGACCCCTATTATCATTATTTTCCTTGCGACGACTAAAGAGACTTCTATTCATATGATTTAGTTCAAAACAAACAGTTTGGACATTTTTGAGCCTCAGTACCCACAAAATATATAAATTTCTATTCCATTTGGGGTAAGTTACCCCTGTTCTTCGACCCTTGAGCAAAAGTCATTGGCTGATGCTGTAGAAGACACGATTATGAAAAGTTCCAGATGCTGAAAGGTTGTAAGGTAAGAGATCCTCGGAGCATTGCACCTACCTGGTACATGTTGAGTAAATGCTCTCTAGTTGATAAGAGAGGCGTATCTGATAATATTCTTTGCTGTCACAATTCTAGTGTATGTGCGGACAACCAGGTCATGGCATTTATTGAATTCAACCTTCATAGCCTGAGATCGAAAGAGTACCTTCGACTTATACCATAGTATCCCGAAATGGATTGTCATATAGGAACAATTAGCATGGTAAGCGTAAAAATCTGAAGTGTTGACAGACATTTTTATTGCAAATATATTGGCTTTACAGTTCTGTCACCTTGACTATGCAATTATTAGGTAATATCAAGTAAGTATTAAGTATATAGAGATGATTAATTCTAAATATAAAGTCCACTATTTGTTTTTAGTTGTTCTTTGATATTCACATTCTTAAAAACCACGCACAGAGTCATAGTGTACTATGCAGTGCTTTGCATCGGAACTCAGGAATAATAAAACATTATTTTCAAGTGATCAGAACTGGGAAGAAAGTTTTATAATTGTTCCTTAACTTTCACAGGAGACCACTAACTAAGGATTGAGCATACGAAGTAGTAGCGTCCCTTCTGGATGCTGTAGAAGCATAAACGATCAAATATATCATTCCATAATTATATATATTATTTTTATGAAAAAAATATGAGTGCTGGAAGATTCATTTTCATATACTGTTTTGCAAATTGAACAATATATCCTTTAGACCAAAACTTGTAAAGTATTCTGCAGGTGCATGCGATTTGATTGAAGAAACTTATTAGAAAAAGTTCCATTGTAAAAGTAATTACTGCAGGTCCTACTCTATCTATTTTTATAGCCGACTCATTTCAGACCACAGTTCTTCATTCCAGCTAAAAAAAAAAAAGTTTTCCATGTACTTTAAGCTCACTCCATATTATATAAGCTACATGATACAAGGATCTTCCCAGAAAAAGATTCTTGGTGTAAAAGAAATAAATGCAGGTGCTGTATTTATTGTGTTTTATGCTTAGCCGGTTCAAACCTCAGTTTCCCATCCTAGTTCAAAAAAGACATGAAGAAATCTTAGGCCCCGAGGAATTATTCTTGAAAAAGGAGTGAAAAACCCTTTGATAAAGTGAAGCAGCATAATGGAGATACTGAAAGAAATTACATAAAAAGGGATCTAATAAAAGCTTACTCTTAAGGTGCATTCCCCTGCAGTTGGGATCTTTTGATACGTTGCACTTTCCAGTATTGTCTTCCAGCTATCTCAGCAACAAGACAGATTTCGATGCAATCTGGTGTAATCTTGGATTGTATGAGTTCATGTTATTCAAGAATTGGAGACTTGTTTTTCTTCTTGCTAATTTTGTTTTATTTATTCTTTGTTATCTCCTTTTTCCTCCTCTTTCTTTCTTTCAAATTCTTTGATGAATTGGATGGAGTGGCATCAGATTTTTAACTAGCAAGGACTGTTGCTGATATTATAATTTACTGCTAAAATAAGAAGTCACTGCTAATCATTGAGGTCATTACTTGCAAAGGAGTTTGTCACTAACATTACAGTGTGGTACTCTCATTAGAGTAAATATAAATTCTATAGAAAATGGAGAGTATAGGTTTAAAGGAATCTCAAAAGTCATGAATCTAGAATCCGAGAAGAATGGTAGACTCAACTTTGCACCAGTCCCCTTTTACATGAATTTGCCATTGAACATAAGTGACACAAATTATGTGTAAAAACATCCCAGGGCAAGCTTGAAAATAAGAGCCAAATAAATATAGACTCTCAAGTGGAGAGTGTCCATTTCCTGTTCTAGAATTTAGCAGAAAGACTTCCTAAATGTTTTAGAGCAACAGTGGTATATGTTGTAGCATACTTCAGAGAAGTAGCCAATAGCTAGCTCAGTTAGGCAGAAATTGGAGATGATAACTGAGCTGCTCAAATAGTCTTAAACAATTATAAATAATATACTTCTAAACAGTGCTTTAAATTTATAATCACCTCAGAGTGATTAATGATACTTTTCACTTTCATAAAAAAAAAAAAATATATATATATATATATATATATATATATATATATATATATATATATATATATATATATATATATATATATATATATATATATATATATATATATATATATATGTATGTATATAGTGTCGTACAACTATTCTGTATGTCTGACAATGCTCTGTGCACAATGTTTTTGTTGTCTGTAAGGTGACACGTTTCAGGTGTACGATCATAAGAGAGATCGTTTGAAAAATTTATAGTTATGACCCGAAGAATGAGTAATTTAGGTCTTGAGAATGTTTAGGATGCTAATCCACTTCCAAACTAATATTTTATTTTATGAGTTGCATAGAACCGCAGCTCCGCCCTTAGCTGTATTGTGAGTATGAATTTTGCCTTGCCAATGAATACAACACTTTGAGTAGGAGGCACCAACTAATTACCTATCTCTGTGTACAAGTGCCACATTCCCAAGGTTATAATCTATACAACTCATAAAATAAAATATTAGTTTGGAAGTGGATTAGCATCCTAAACATTCTCAAGACCTAAATTACTCATTCTTCGGGTCATAACTATAAATTTTTCAAACGATCTCTCTTATGATCGCACACCTGAAACGTGTCACCTTACAGACAACAAAAACATTGTGCACAGAGCATTGTCAGACATACAGAATAGTTGTACGACACTATATACATACATATATATATATATATATATATATATATATATATATATATATATATATATATATATATATATATATATATATATATTATTTTTTTTTTTTTTAAGAAAGTGAAAAGTATCATTAATCATTCTGAGGAGATTATAATTTATAGCTTAAAATTTCTTACGCAGGGAGGCCAGACAACATTTTGTGTCTAGATCCAACTTGGAATATTTGGGGCTTGGGAAGGTAGACAAGACTCACTTCAGTGTGAAAAATACAACCTCTGGTAAAACGTAGCCTGCCTGTGTTTTGTTTCGATAATTAACCTCCTGATGCTGCTATTCTTTTTTAACTGAAAGTCGTTATTTCGTCTAGGCTCTATAGGGTTATTAAAAAAAAAATGTTTCCCTTGAAGATTCATAGAGAACAGTAAAGTGTTTTATAAGAAAAGAGTAAACGAAACTTGTTTTAACAATTTAATGTCTCTTTCCGGAACCGTTCATTTTTTTATAATAATATTAATTTTCAATTCAAGACTTGAACAAGACTTGAATTGGTTGCTGCAGTTTGACTCCGAAGGCACAGTGCATTCATTTCTGAATTATTTTATTAATTATAATTTATTTGTATGTATATTCGACTCTTAATACTTATTATTATTATTATTATTATTATTACTAGTTACTTATTCGTTGTGAACTGGTATTAATTATTATTATTATTATTATTATTATTATTGCTGTTGCTGTTGTTGTTGTCATGTTATTACAGCTGCTGTTATTTTTATTGTTATTGTAGTTATCTTTAGGATTATTTATAAATTTCTAGATTGGCCAGTTGACGAGAAATCACGTCCATATTTACTCTGAAAGAAATAAAACTTTATATAAGTAATTATCGCTTAGTATACATATTGATTTCAGACCACCTCATCATCTCAGACATTAAGCTTGAACTAAAAATCACTAATATTGAGTTCAGTTGGTATGAAACCTGCTGTGGAAATTTCCATAGCCTACAGCACCGACGGGCCCTCTCTCTCTCTCTCTCTCTCTCTCTCTCTCTCTCTCTCTCTCTCTCTCTCTCTCTCTCTATATATATATATATATATATATATATATATATATATATATATATATATATATATATATATATATATATATATATATATATATATATATATATTTTAGAAATACTGTGGAGTAGTGGCATTTTAATTAATAACTATTTGTAATCTCTCACTTTCTCTGCTTAGACAAAGTGGAATAAAGAAAAATATTGTAAGTAATCATTGTTTATATTTTCTCTCACAAGTTGTGATACTTTTCCAGAACAAGTTATTGTTTTGCCGAGAAACAGAATTATCGCAATTTTCATTTCTTGCGCTCTCTACTCTCCCTCTTCTTCTTTTACCTTCTTTTTTCCATCTTTCCTTTCTTTTTCTTGTTCTTCTTCTTTACATGTCTTCCCTATTTTTTTTTTATTTCGCATTTTACTCCATATTCCGATATTCGTGTGCCTCTAATTTATGCTGAAAATGATAGTGTTTGTCATTATAAAATTTAAGAAAATGTCACTTCCAAGTTTCTTGTAAAAATATAATGAATTAGGGCGGAATAATAATCAATAGTTGACAAACATAGTGAAATATATAATGTAGAGGGAATATTTGTATTTTGCTTCTCTTCTTTTAGTAAAATTACCTTTTGATTTCCTCTCTCTCTCTCTCTCTCTCTCTCTCTCAGAAGTTTAAGTTGATATATGAATCTCAGCATGGATAAAGAATAAAAAGCAGTATTAACATTTGTACCATTTTTATTTATTTATTTTCTAAATAGAAAAATATCACAAAGTAATGTTTATCACATGTGGCTGGAAAATGCCAGACTAGCATTTCTAAGACTTTCATGTTTTCACTTCGTTTGAAAAGGACATCATCATCACCATTAGTAAGTAGCTAATAAGCCTTAATTATGTTATTTACGAATACTGGACATAATTATATATATATATATATATATATATATATATATATATATATATATATATATATATATATATATATATAATATATATATATATAAGCCTAAATTATGTTATTTACGAATACTGGACATGATTGTTTATATATATATATATATATATATATATATATATATATATATATATATATATATATATATATATATATATATAATGATCAGTTCCAAAATAGGCACCTAGATCGTGATAGGTGCTTAATTTGGAACTGAGGCAAAAGGCATAATACCTTACCCTAACCAATCCTAGATCAGGTTAAGCTAAACTGCCATTGGCCTAAATCCAAAATTAAGCACTTACAAATATCAACAGCTTATATATATATATATATATATATATATATATATATATATATATATATATATATATATATATATATATATATATATATATATATATATATATATAATACTGTTGAAAATCTTATTCAGAACAAAAAATACAAAACTTTGTGCGACTGATAAAGAGTGTAGAAGATTCGAAAGTACTCCATCGTTGAAAATAGCAAAGAAAGATATAATTATAATGATTGCAATTTCTATCCTCTCTTTCAGTTGCTTTCTTCATCATCTTCATTCATATCAAGAAAGAAAACAAAATTGGACCATTTTTTCTTCTTTGTATAAATAGTATCTTACATTATTCTTTAGATCTCTTTTATTTCTTATCAGTCTTGCTCTGTTCATATTTTCTTTATTTATCCTATTTAGGAAAATAGTAGGATTCGTTATTTAAGTCAAGGGACCTACAAACAGTTTAACACTTACAGAGCAGGACAATAAATGAAAAGTAGACACTACTCCATTAAAACAATAAGTTGAAACAGTTAAAAAATCGCATAAAAACATTTAACATAAAAAATACTAGATTATACCATTGCAACAGCTTGTTCTGTCAGTACATGGCTAGACAGAGAGCAACTGGACTATTCCTTTAAATAAAAGGAAAGTTATCCTTAGACCACTTTCACACCCAAGTGGCCCTTTGCACGTGGCATGCCACTTGCGACGTGCCACTTTGGTGTTAAAGTGGCCTTACAAAACGTATACATCAACAATAATTGTTTAAAAAACTTGTGAAATGTTACTTAAAAAAAAAAAAAAAGAGCGAACAGTACTCTGTTCAATACTACCTTAAAAAGATGAGATCCAAAGTTTATTAGAACAGAGAGCCTCAAAATACACTATGAATTAATACTAAATGAGCTTCTTGTATGAACTAAGCATAACCAGTAGTACCTGGGTTCACTACAAGAATATGAGTCGACATGCTCTGGTAAATACCTATTAACGTACATAATAGTGCATTAAAAAATGGAAATTTGATGTAGAGATCCATCAAGTTGCCACTGTGATGAGATATGAATTATGATTTTTTTTTAAATACATTTTTTCCCGAGAGATTAAGAGATCAATATGAAACACCAGAACAGATGAATGTGGGTGAAACTGATTACATGTGTTGAAATGATGAAGCTTCTCCAGCCAAATCTTACGTTACTTTTTTTTTATTTCAGTAAAAAATAAATCATGAACTATGATGATGGCGATATTGAATGAATGATCATATGGTCTAGTTTTGTGTCCACTATAAAGACTTTTTTGTTTTAACTACATGACTGATCAATAATACACAGAAAGATTCTGTTCAGCAGTTAGGCCTACTTTTATTCGTGAGATCTGATCGACTTCTTTCCTGTATAGATAATCTTAGACAGTATAATGATATTCTAACCACTAAAGGACTTCTCTGTGCTATTATCCTTCGAAAACTTTAGTTCTGCCGTATATATACCACACACTTCTGATCAACTTCTGTCATCTAAAACGAATCATAGACATGCATAGGATATTCCTATATCTAAATGAGTTTTCCTAGCTATGTTTTGGTCATATTCTTGAAAGACTTTCGTATAAACCTTCATTTAATGTAGGAAAACCGTCTAACTACTGCAGAACTCTTTGGGATATTCAGAGTTGCCTTATAAAGCCTCATACCTTTGTAAAATATATCTTCCACTGGATTAAGATATTCCCACCTCTAAATATTGGACAATAATCAACAATCTTAATTATTCCTAGATGATTATCTTGAAAGACTTCAAAATGGAATATCCATTTACCACTGAAGAAGAGTTTTGATTCATCTGAGATGCTGATATTCGTGGCTCCATATCTTTGCCAAGAGCGCTGATGCCACGTTTACTCTTCAAAGTTGTAAAACCTTCTTTTTGTGAGATCATACTGAGATGAGACCACCATCCTCCTCTTTCCTAGAGACCTGAAGAAATGAAAGAATTAAGTTCTGAACTCTAGGGTTTTTACTTTGCTGGCAGTATTTGAAATGGATACCACAAATTTACAGCCTTTGTAGATACATTGTAGATACATTCTGAGATGGATACAAATGGACAAAATTTAAAATAAAGGCAAGAAATTTGAAGCCATTGTTGACAGAATTTGACATGGATCCATGGAATTTAAACTACCAGCTTAGTTTACTTACCTAAATATTCTGGCCATTTTGGTGTACCATGATGCAGGATCCGGCCTCAGAGTTAATCCTAAAATGTGTGTGGTGGGAGTGTTGGCATCAGCTTTAACCTGAGCCAGTTGATGATGGCCATTCTCACCATCGTCCCAAATAACTACTAAGACACAACCTCTGCAAGAAAAAAAAACACCCATTTTTACTTTTCCAATTGACGATTAATGTTAAATCATTCACACTTCGGTTTATTATATTATTAATATGTTTGTCTAGGAAGCTGCACATTCTACCCGAGGAGTGTGAATCAGGTCTAACAGTGCAGGGGTATCTCTGAGCAATGTGCAACTCTTGTTATATTGTCACGACGAGACCCAACTTAATCTGTATTAACAATCATAGATCTAGTTTTGCGTTGTGACCTACCCTGATGTATTTTAAATATGTATTATAAACATTTTCAAATTGCATTTGGTAGTACTGTATTTATAAGGAATATAAAATGCGCTTAGGTGGATTATTCTCAAGGTGGCAATGTTCGACTTCTTTTGTAGAAGAACTAAAATCTCTAGACTTTTTGATTGTAGATTATTTGTATATTGCCCCCATAAAGAGATAAATAATGGAAATACAAGTACCTTAATCCACAAGGTTCATCCTTAGCAAAATATAAGACATGATCTGCCACTTGATCTAGAAGATGCGGTGGAAGTAGAATATTATTATGAGTATTACTTCTAACCTCCTCTTCTACTCTTCGTCTCAAAACCGCCCTCGTCAGCGCTTCTGTGGGATCTTCGGGAGCAGTTTCAGTTAAGTCTGAAAACAATAAAAAATATATATTAGACTGTCATTTTACTGAAACTACAGTTATCTTAAAAGCTGAAAATATGAGTCATGGATGCTTTAAAGCTTGATGTCTACATCTGTATCTGTAGGTTATTTTTCTTAACTTTATCATATTCTATATTATAATTTCTTATATAATCAACATGCGAACGGATGTGAAATGATGGCTTGGATAGGTTAGGTTAAGGTTTGGGTATAGCACACTACGGATATTGAGGTAGATCGCGTTCTATAAAAAAATCTGATAACGGGAGGAATGTCTGAATTATTAAGACAAAGATAATACTGAATATGTGATTTCCTATTACTGATTAGTGAAAGGAGCCTTATGTCCGTGGGTGCCCGTCTCCTGGTCAGTTTTCAAATTCGCTATATTAAAGTACTTTAGATTTAGGCAGCCGTAAATTATTTATGAGCGAATTTAAAAGTATAAGCCTACAAGGCGTATTTTCGCTAAATCTAGCTAACCGGACTACCTAACCTGACCTAAGAAGACTCTTTAAGATTGAAGTCTGAATACCATAGATATAGCATGATAAAACAAGTTAAATGAAATGAATTTTTATTACAAATTGTTTAAGTCAAATCATGAATAGAAGAAGAAAATCGCTTGAGCAACCCAACCCTCAACAATGAATCTTCCTTTATCATCGTTCTCTCTCACCCCTTTCTCCGTTCCACACGGTCCAACCCCCAGCAACACTCAGCCGGTGTCTCCTCCATGTCCCCCCAAGTTTCCTATGACCCCCTACCGACGCTTGCTTCTATTATTTCTCTCTCTCTCTCTCTCTCTCTCTCTCTCTCTCTCTCTCTCTCTCTCTCTCTCTCTCTCTAAGCACGTACATTATTATTATTATTATTATTATTATTATTATTATTATTATTATTATTATTATTATTATTATTATCCGTTCCTGGAAACAAGCGATGGCTGTTACACGGGTATCTACAAACGAAGCTCTATTCTGTTACCATAATCATGTATATTTTTATTATTATTATTATTATTATTATTATTATTATTATTATTATTCACTCCTGGGAACGAACAATATTGAAATGGCTATAAGACGGGGACCTACAACTTAATATCCCCTCAGTTACTGAGCTTCCTTCCATAATGACGACGAAAAGTAAAAAAAAAAAAAAAAGTTATAAATTTCCCGTTAACAAATTTCTGTACTAAGGAGTCAGTCTATAACAAAGACAGGAGGAGGCGGAGGAGGAGGAAAGGATAGGTGACAAAATTTAATGGAAGGAGGGAGGGAAAGATGATAAAGGAGGAGGAGGAGGAGGAGAGGTGAGAAAAACAATGGCAAGAGAAGGAAGAAGAAGAGGAGAAATGAGGAACCCAATGGAAGGGAAGGAAGTGGAAGAAGAGATGAGAAAACCCAACTGAGGAGGAGGAAGAGGAGAGGTGTGGAAATCGAAGGAAAGGAAAGGAAGAGAAGGTAGAAAAGTAGGAGAGGACACCCAATGGAAGGAAAGGAAGAGGAGCAGGATAGGAAGTGAGAAAACCAAAGGAAAGGAAAGAAGTAAGGAAACCCAAGTGAGGGAAAAGAGGAGGGGTGAAGAAACCCGATTATAATAATAATAATAATAATAATAATACTTTATTTCCAACATACATTGGGTATTCAAATATGGGTGTACAATTAAAATTTACAAGTAAAATCTTCCTTTAAGAGTAACTTCTTAAGATTATATTTAAAAGTATACACTGAACCAGCATTTTTTAGTTCTCTGGGAAGCTGATTATATAAATGAGGTCCACGAATGTTTATATCTCTTGAGCCAATATCAGTTTTAGACCTTCGTACTAATAAATCTTCCCCTTGACGGGTAGTTAACCCGGTAACTGAGCTTACTGTAGAAAAATTATACAAGCAATCAGGAATATTGTTTCTTAGTATATTAAAAACAAAGGTACATATATCAAAAACATATTTATCTCTAATCTTTATCCATTCTAGATCTTTTAAAACAGGAGAGATGTGCTCGTATTTTCTTACATTGCCAACAGCCACTCGTGCTGCAAAGTTTTGTAACTTTTGTATTCTTTGTAATTGAGTCTTATTTGTACATCCCCAAACTTTGAGACAGTAATTAATTAAACTCATAGCTAAGGACTGGACAATTATTATACGAGTTGATGTTTCAAATGAGTCTTTTACCCTATTTAGATATATTAGAGTACCCATTACTTTTTTATAAATTTCATCTATATGCATTTCAAAATTCATGTAACGGTCAAAATAGACACCTAGGTTCTTTACCGAGTTCATTGGCTTAATGATATTACCGTTAAAATTTATATGAAGATTGTCATCAACTTCTGATAATAATTGTCTGGATCCGATAAGAATAGATTGGGTTTTAGTTTCATTAAGTAACAGACCATTTTTTAGAAAGTAACGTTTAGCCATATACAAAATTTCTTCTGCTCTACGAATAATATTTTCTAAATCATTAATTTCTCCTTCAATTAAGATTTGAGTATCGTCAGCATATTGAATGACATAACAGTTAGGTAAATATTTTACTAGATCGTTTACATATATTAGAAAAAGTATAGGTCCTAGGATCGATCCCTGAGGGACCCCAAACAATACCTTCTTGGAACTTGAAACTGTATCTTTTATTCTGACTGACTGGTAGCGGTTTTTTAAATAGTTCTCGAACCAGCTTGGGTCAATGTTCATTTTTTTGCATTTTTCTAATAATATACTATGGTTTACACTATCAAAAGCTTTAGAAAGATCGAGTAGTAGTAGCAATGATATTTTCTTATTATCTATATTTTTGTATATTTCATCTGATATTTTCAATAAGGCAGTTTCAGTTGATAATTTTGGCCTGAAACCGTGTTGACTTTTTGCAATAAGTTTATTTTTTTCAAGAAACTCACTTAACTGATTTGCAACAATCTTTTCAAGTATCTTTGATAAAATTGGTAGTAAAGAGATTGGTCTATAGTTAGAGACGTCGTCAGGATTTCCATTTTTAAAACCAGGAATTACATGGGGATTTTTCCATAAATCTGGGTAGATATTGGTAACTATGGAAGTATTGATTATTACCGTCAGATAATAAGCTATTACAAATAATGAATCTCTAATAAAACGAAAACAAATTCCATCTGATCCATATGCATTAGAGTCTTTCAGATTTTTTATTACTAAGATTACTGTATTACAATCTACTGTAGTAGGGTTAAAGACATCAGTACTTCTATTGAATGCACTATGTTCTTCCAAATTTACATTATTATTATTATTGCTACCATCATCACTATTATCATTACCATTACTACCACCATCATTATTATTTACACCATTATCAACATTTCTATTATTATTACTACTACCATCATCATTATTATTACCACCATTACTATTATTGATTTCATTTATTATTTCTTTTTTTGTTTTTTCAAAGGTTTTTTTCCCCACTTCAGCGAAAAAATTATTGAACTCTTCTGCTTTAGCACTTACATCTACCTCATCGGGTATAATTGATATGTTACTACTTTTATTACAGTTATTGGAAAGCATGGTTTTAGCAATTTTCCATGTATCAGAGATATTGCCTTTAGCGTTTTGAAATTCATTTTTGTAATACTGTTTCTTACTGTTACTTAATAATGATTTTACTTGTTTCTTATGCTCTGTAAACTTTTCTCTTAAAGGGATATTATCTCTTTGTAGTTTTACTTCATTTTGTAGTTTGTCTCTTTCTTTCATAATGTTTTTTATGTCATCTGTTATCCAAGGAGCGGGGGGACGAAATATTTCTCTTGTCACGAGTGGTGCACATCGATCTATACATGATGATAAGACACTGGTTAAAATTCTTACTTGTTTATTTATATTATCGGTATATAGAATTTCATTTAATTTATGTACTTCATTCATAAGTAAACTACAAAGTAATTCTTGTGAATAATTTCTTAAGCATCTGAATGTTTTAAAGATTGGTTGTCTCTTTGGTTTGCGAATATTTAGGGACGTTACAATTTCCTCGTGGTCTGCTATAGGGCTTGGCATTACGTCACACTTAGTTATCATATGTTTGGAGTTTGTTATTACTAGATCGATTTGGGAAAGAGGAGGAAAGAGGAGGAAATCCATTGGAAGGAAAGACTGAGGAGGAGGAGGGAGGAGGAGAAATCCAAAGCAAAGAAATGAAGAGGAGGAGGAACGGGAAGAGAAAAGGAATCCCATTGAGGAAACCCAGTGAAAGGAATGGAGGGAAAGGCCGAGAAGGGAAAAGAGTGGAGAGGCGAGAAGACCCACTGGAAGGGAGAGATGGAGAAGGAAAAGGTAAAGGAGAGATGAGGAAACCCAGTGGAATGAGCAGAAGAGACGCAGGAGAGAAGATAAATAAGAGGAAACCCAATGGGAGAAAGAGGAGGAGATAAAAAGAAGTGAGTAAACCCAGTGTAGAGAGGAGGAAGAAGAAAAGGAAAGGAGAAGGAGAAAGAAGAGGAAGATGAGAGGTGAGGAAATAATGGACGGTAGCAAAGAGGAGAGACAAGGAAACCTAATGGAAGAAGAAGAGATGGAACTGGAAGAAACAGAAGAGGAGATGAGGAAATCTAGTGTAAGGAAAGAAAGAGGGGGAGGAGGAAGAGGAAAGGAAGCCAAGAGGGGGGGAGATGACGACAGGCATTGAAGCCGCCTAGCAACAGCAGAACCTCTCTATCTCTCTCTCTCTGCGATTCCCTACTTTCTACCACCCTCCCACCATTACCACATGCCTGGAGGGCCCACCACCCCCTCCCAAAACCAAAAGCAATCTACCACCCCCATCAAACCTAACCACCCCCCGAGAATCGCCTCCAGCTTCACCTCTTCTTATTATCATTATTATAAGTATTTCCATTCGCTTCACTCCAGAAACATACATAAATTTGCCAAAGGATATATATATATATATATATATATATATATATATATATATATATATATATATATATATATATATATATATATATATATATATATATATATATATTATAAACTGAGTCATACGAAAAAGATTTTATGATGCTTTAAATATTCTTATATATGCAATCTTTATAATTTCAGTGATAATTACAATATGATTATAGAGGCGTGGAACACTAAATTAACTCTTGAAAATATATATATATATATATATATATATATATATATATATATATATATATATATATATATATATATATATATATATATATACTAGAGATTCGTGTAAAGCATAAAAAGGTTTCATAAACAATTAAATAACGAAATAGGAAACGCAAAATGAATTAAGACAGTATCTCACAGGCAACCCATATATCTTAAATAACGAAATCTTTAATCTTTAAAAAAAAAAAAAAAAACTATATTTACAAGTATCATTGCAAAACGATCGCAGTGAACTAATGAAACTATCTTATATTATCTTGAAGAAATTTTTACTCTTCACAAAATTAAAATAGTTTTTAATATTTTTGCAGGCTAAAAATCACTGCAAAATAATATCCATAATCCTGAAAATACAGTCTACATAAACGCAGGCTAGTTTTATAAATGACAATTTTAGTTATTCATTACAAGATTACATAGGCTGTTAAAGCATACAAATACGATAATACTCCAGGGTTTTATATATATATATATATATATATATATATATATATATATATATATATATATATATATATATATATATATATATATATATATAAAGTCACTATATGCACCATACAGCGTATAAATATGTCATTTCGACGATTAATAATAATAATATTTTACCTTCTTCGGTAGGAAGAGGCCCTAGGAGATCGCTCAAGTTGCTTGTTGGAGACAAAACTTTGAGATGAGCCATGATGAAAAATAGAATAATTTCCTTTTAAACAAATTTTGAGATCCGTGGCGGTGTCAGGCTTTCACCACAATCTCCACACAACCACGCAGTTCCTCCTCCGGCAGGAGAGTCACATAGAGCTTTAAATATGACCAGCATTCATACAGAGAAGCTTTTCTTGCAAACTCGACCTTACCAGAATTGAAGAGAAATCTAGACAATAATTATGCTCTAAATCTCGTTCGTTTCTTAATCTTATGTTCTGATTATGCCTGGTTCTTTTATTTACTGGGGTTTAATTTAATATATTTTCATCTAAATTTATCGGAAAAGAGAGTTAAAGAGGATTTTGGCTTTTATTTTGAAGTATTTATTTGTATTTACTGCTGTCATTTAGGATTTGCAACAAAGAAAAGACGAAATAATGTGAAAGATTTGCAGAAATTTTGAAATAATGTTTTTAGGCTAGGGCGCATGCGCATATTGACACTAGAGTCAAATAATCTATTGTAACATGAAGAAGACATCAAAAGTGCCTTTTATCAGGCAGTACTTTAACTTAAAACAAGCACCAAAAGGAAAAGGTATATTCATAGCAAGTTAAAATCATGAAGTAGAAATACGAAAAATATAATATAGTTTTTCCAAGTGGCAAGAATCTCCTCGGTGCCTTTGTTCGCCTATACGATAGATATCGACTGGAGATATTTCTCTTGACGAGAATATATGTAGTTTTCTTTTTTCCGTAAGTGATTAAGGTTTGCATTATTTATGGATATATTTATTTATTTATATTTTTATTTACAAACCACCTCATGTAATTCCTGATGATAGTTTGGGTATATTTACAGAGACTCTAAGAATACTGATATATAGCTGTGAAGTGTGATACAAATAAGATGTAGTTGCTGAGAGAGAGAGAGAGAGAGAGAGAGAGAGAGAGAGAGAGAGAGAGAGAGAGAGAGAGAGAGAGAGAGAGAGAGAGAGAGAGAGTATTCATAAACTCTGTCAAAGCAAACAATGTCACTATACACAGCTGAATATAAGTATTTATCAAATTTTTTCCAGAGAGAGAGAGAGAGAGAGGAGAGAGAGAGAGAGAGAGAGAGAGAGAGAGAGAGAGAGAGAGAGCAGTTTGACGGTATATATATATATATATATATATATATATATATATATATATATATATATATATATATATATATATATATATATATATATATATATATATATAAACTAAGATTCGACCCTATAGCTC
>JAXCGZ010016999.1:252500-256229 GCA_037179515.1 Halocaridina rubra
CATAAGTAAGATAGGGTTGAAGGTCACCAGTGGATCTTGTCTTGCAGAAGCCGTACTAGTGATCGGAGATAAGCTAGTTAGATTCAAGATGGTCATGTACTAAAAGGTGTTGGCACATTGCTGTAAGAGGTTGCTTAGTGGAAGCATATATCTCTCTATGGGACAGGTATTAGAATTGGGCGAGAGACAAAGGGGGCAAGAGGTGCAATTGAGAATCGTCTTCAAATCCTTCAACCTGCCATAAAAGTCTATAACTCAACCATATGCATGCCAATACAACATTGTGTCTGCGAACCTTCAGCCCCCCCCCCACGACAAAACTTGAATAATAAGAAATGTAAGTAGTAGTGTTTCATAGTGACGCTGGATGCTCATTAACTGTAACTTGCCTGGTTCATAGATAGGAGGGCTGCTGCACTGATCTTGGACTTGAAGTGTAAGAGAAAGGGTGCAGTATCAGCATTATGGACAGGCAGTCGCAGAGGCAGATTTAGCTAGGCAATCACTCCCTCTGTCTGACCTACTTTGGCGAAATGAATAAACAGATAAATAAGTAAATAAAGAAATAAATAAATTTATAAATGAATTAATAAATATATATGTATGCATATATATATATATATATATATATATATATATATATATATATATATATATATATATATATATATATGTATATATATTTATATATATATATATATATATATATATATATATATATATATATATATAATATATATATATATATATATATATATATATATATATATATATATATATATGAAGCCATTTGCTCACTCATTTCCATTCGTAGGCTTTTGCATAAGACAAAGAAGGCAGCAGTGATCCATTATACCCTGCCTATATTCACTCTTTTCTGCTGTGCCGTGCCAAGAAAAAAAAATAAGAAGGATGGGAATGCCAGCCTTTGTCCCTTATCCCTATGTGTAGGCTTTTACGAAAGACAGGAAATACGAGGACACACTTCATTATCCCCCTCCACCAAGAATGTTTTGCAAGTGGTAGAGTGCTTGAGTTGGGAAGCGACTAACATGTGTTTAGTCCCACCGCGGAACATCAAGAAGGTCATCTAAGTTTAATCCCCCAGCTCACCATGCTAGTGTTCACTCCTATTTGAATGGGGACTAACTGTGACAAAAAACGGAGCTTTTTTTTCTCTCTTGCTTGCCCTCAGATTTAATTTCAATCCTCTATTAATTACATTCAGCTAACATAGTGCAATTAATAAATGAACAGCATCAACAGGAGGTTCTTAGTATTAGATATTGAAGAAATTCAAGTTAATTTTTGACTGGGCTAGATATGCTTAAACTACAGCAGAGTCTACTGCCCAAGCTCCAAAAATACTAAGTGAATGCTAACTAAAAAAAAAAAAGCCGTCTCTCTGCCCTATGATTGAGTCCTTAGAGCAAGGAATTGGGGGCACTGCATTGGTTAGCGCCTTTTACTCTAGTGTGTTTCGCTAATAATAGAACAGATCTGCTACTCAAAACACAACTAGGAACGGGGTCTCAGATTCTACTCTATATAACTTATAAAATATAATTTTGGTTTGGAATTTGTTTACATCCTAGACCTTCTCTAAAATCCACATACACTAAAGAGTTGGCAAGCAGTTCTCGTAAGAAATCATACTTGCAGGGGGTTGCCCTACACACACATAACACTTGAGAGCAGACAACTTCTCACGACATTGCAACAACTGGTTTAATGTCATGATATTTGACTGCAGTATTTTTTTTCATATTTGAATTACTCCTTTTTATTCTCACAATCCCTATGTCCTCCTTTATCATCATCATCATCATCATCATCAGGATTGAATTGGAAAGGGGAGGGGATAATCAGTGAAGGTGTCATCACTGTTGAAGGGGGAAATAAAATGGGGAAATATGGGAATAAAATCACGAGAATTAAATAAAGAAAGAAAAAAAAAACAGGAATGAAAGGGGCAGACCTTCCTGCTATCGTGTATCCATACAATGGACGATTAGTGTGATTGATAATTTTGGCCTTCATTCATACATTCACTCTAGGGGTTATTCAGCTTTGAGATATGAAAATCAGTATTTGTGAGAATTTGGAAATTTACTAAATACTGAATGCTAATTCTCCAAATCTAACATGTCTGCGTCCACTGCCATTCGAATGGGAATTAAAGGCGACACATAAAACGACGAGCAACAACAACAACAACATTAAATGTGAGTCCTTTGCTCTCAGCTATATATATATATATATATATATATATATATATATATATATATATATATATATATATATATATATATATATATATATATATATATATATATATATATATATATATATATATATATATATAGCTGTCCTTGCTGCTGTTTCTTGTATTCTGGTAATATCAGAATCATCAGACATTGGGTAAACTGTTGCTAATTCGTGCATGCTCCGAGAAATGCATACAATATGTACACACTATAGATTGTAAATTCATACTTTCTCTATATGATTATCTAAATCTATGTATTACCTTGAGGTAAATACCATGTACCGAATATAGCCATCAAGCGATTGAACTGTCGTATGACTGATTCTTCTAGTGTAGTATTAAAAATAAGAGCACTCCTTAGTTATGACGAAATGAAAATATTCAACAGCTTCCAGCTGTTTAAGGAATAAAAAATTCAAAATTAAATCTTGTAACTATGGGACAGGAGACGTAATAGAGGGAAAGTTACTTAACAAATGAGTAAAAATCTAGAAAACCTATTATAGAAAGCTTAACTGAAAGAACTTTTCTCCTTTTTCCAGACTTCACCACTTTTACTTTCCAGAGAGGTGTGCAATGACCTTCCAGTGTATAATAGCTTTCTCCAGCTATAAGTTTATTCTCTCTCTCTCTCTCTCTCTCTCTCTCTCTCTCTCTCTCTCTCTCTCTCTCTCTCTCTCTCTCTCTCCTCTCTCTCTCTCTCTCTCTCTCTCTCTCTCTGTCGGGTTGTTGACCTAAAGGTTTATGACTTCTGTAGAAACAGAATTACTTCACAACAGGTCATTGTATTTCTTCCTCCTAAAACGTCATTTTGAATTGCGTTTTTTTTTTTTGCTCTAAAATATTTGGATATAGTAATTTAAGTTTTTCTCCCTTTTTTTCATAGGTAAAGGACTAGACTTGCGCTTAGGTTAAGTTTGGTTAGGTTAGGTTAGGTTAGATGATTTACCTTGTAAATTTGAATAACCCTCGAGCACCCTGGGGCTACTCATCCTCACTCAGTCTACTGTAGCAAATTCGTGCCTATTCTCTTGCCAGAGCACACGGTGTGCTGTGCACTGTCTGTGGCTTGCCATTACTAATCGTATATATACAACAAAAAATAAAGCAACTTTCTGTGTACTTATTAGCTTGTTATTAATTTTTTATGAGTGTGACACCGGGCAGACTAGAAAATTACCATCATCGGGCCATGGCATCAAGAAAAACATTAAAATAAAGATAAAGAAGACGCTTAAAGACAAGGCAGAAATAAAAGAATTATAAACATTATTAAAAAGACAGGCTGCAAGAATAGTCGAAGTACAGAAGACCCAGAGATATGGAAGGAATAGGGCCTAAGATGACGATATATCCGCTTTTTGAAGGAAGATAGGTCATAAAACTTAAGATAAACAAAAGGAGGAAGAGAATTCCAGAGTCTGAGGTGAAGGGAATAAGCAATCACTGCACCGACCAGT
>JAXCGZ010017000.1:12500-50000 GCA_037179515.1 Halocaridina rubra
ATATATATATATATATATATATATATATATATATATATATATATATATATATATATATATATATATATATATATATATATATATATAATATGTAATTACGTTTTATTAAAGTTTTACTGAGGTTTCCCTTATATGGTTGTCCTGACCGGAAAAAGGGCCTTTTTGCTTAGAAGTCTCTCCATCCTTTAGTTGGTATCTTTTTTACTCACTCAACATTAGGAGCAACTGCTTACTTTGTTCTCTCTTAATATAATTTTCCTGAAAGAACTACCCAGAAATTTAAACATTTCTCTTGCGCTCACTTACGTACACACACACACGTAGACCTGATAAGAAAGCTGGAGTAGTATGTGGTCCTGAGGATATTGTAAACATTCACCAACTAGGTAAATATTCGAGGGAAGGAAAGCCGAGACCAACAAAAGTAACCTTTGAGAGAGGGGAAACATGTAGGGAAATATTGTTGAGAAAAAAAAGTCTAAAAGACCTTCAAGAATTCAAAGAAGTGTTCATTAGACAATACAGAACACAGGAAGAGATGGGAAAGATCAAAAACTTGTTGCAAGAGGCAAGAAGGTTAAATGATGAAAGAAATGAAGAAGAGAAGAAAAATTTTCATTACAGAGTTCTTCCAGACAAAGGGGAGATAAAGAAGATAATGACAGAAGATCAGGGGATGGGGCCTCATTAAGATTGTTATACACAAATGCTGATGGATTAGCTGGTAAGGCAGTAGAATTAAAAGATAGGATTCACAACAGTAAGGCAGATATAGTAGCAATTACAGAGACTAAGTTGAGTGAGGACATAAACAGTGTCACAGGTTTTCCTAAGGGTTTCAGAATACTAAGGGTTGAAAGATCTGAGAGGACTGGTGGAGGGATAGCACTGCTCATAAGTGAAAGGATTCAAGTCGAAGAAATAAACTTGGCTATAGAAAGTGAGTTCAAGGAATTTCTTGTTGCTTGCATAAATACTGGGTCAGAGAGCATTATAATAACTGTTGTATACAACCCACCAAGGAACCAAAATAGGCTTGAAGTTTATGAGGAAAATCATATAGGTACTATTGAAGTCATAACCTCAGTTGTTAACATGGCACGGGAAAAAAAATGTAGGATTTTGATTATGGGAGACTTTAATCATAAAGTAATAGATTGGATAAATCTTGACCCACACAGTGGTGAGGACTCAATTGGGGCAAGATTCCTAGATTGCGTACAAGGGAATTTCCTACACCAACATGTAATGGAACCAACAAGGGCCAGGGATGGGGATGAGCCATCACTACTTGATCTAGTGTTCAGAGATAATGTGTTGGATATTGAAAAAATTTAGTATGAACCACCAATTGGAAAGAGTGACCACTGTGTGTTGTTGATGGAGTATTTCATTGAAGATATTCTTCCTGAGAGTAGAGGCACTGAGGACATGAGGAGGAACTATCGGAAAGGAGATTACATCAAAATGAATGAGCTTTTTGCAGTTATTGACTGGAGAACCTTATTTTACAACAAATCTGTACAAGAAATGTATGACATCTTTTGTGAGAAATATGGGAAGATAGTAGATTGCTGCATACCTGTCACCAAAGTAGGTGTAATTCATGCCAGAGAGAAATGGTTCGATAATGAGTGTAAAAGAGCTAAGGAGTGGAGAGACAAATGCTGGAAAAGGTATAGGAGGAGAAAAAACATAAATGCCTGGCAAACCTACAAAAGAGCAAGAAATGACTACCTAAGTAAAATGAGAGAGGCAGAGAGAGGCTATGAGAGGGACATCACCAGGAAGGCTAAAGAAAATCCCAAGCTTTTCCACAGCTTTATCAGAGGAAAACTGAAGGTAAAAGAACAGGTATTAAGGCTAAAGAGAGCGGATGGAAGCATCACTGAGACGGATGAAGAGATCTGCAAAGAATTGAACAAGGAGTTTCAGTCAGTATTTACAGTAGAAAATACCCCACCCCCTCAGATTGCAGTGATAGAAGCTCAAGGGCCGGTATTAGAGAACATCAACCTTACAACCACAGAGGTATGCAAAGCGCTGATGGATTTAGATGTTCATAAAGCTACAGGTCCTGATGACATATCCCCTCATGTGCTTAAAAAATGCGCAAACACAATATCAGTGGCACTAAGTATCATATTTAAGGAGTCACTGGAGTCGGGGGAGATTCCAAGATGCTGGAAACAAGCAAATGTGATACCTATCTTCAAAATGGGAAGGAGGAATACGGCTCTGAACTATAGACCAGTTTCCTTGACCAGCATAGTTTGCAAAGTTATAGAGAAACTACTAAGGAAACATATCTCTCTTCACTTGGAATCCTTCAACTTTTTGTCAGTGAGGCAACATGGCTTCAGAGAATGTAGATCAACAGTAACAAACTTATTAGAATTTTATGATGAGGTACGCCAAATCTTACAGGAAAGAGAGGGCTGGGCAGATTGCATATTCATAGACTTCCAGAAAGCATTTGACACTGTTCCACATGGGAGACTTATTAGGAAGCTGCAATCAATGGCTAGAATAGGTGGAAATGTTTAGGAATGGATAAAAACTTACTTAGAAGGAAGGGAACAGAGGGTTAGAGTAAGACACTCAGTGTCTGAATGGAGAAGAGTTAGTAGTGGAGTTCCACAGGGTTCAGTTTTAGGGCCACTTTTGTTCCTTGTATATGTAAATGACCTACCAGAGTCTGTAAATTCATTCATGAATATGTTTGCAGATGATGCAAAGATTGTGAAGAAAGTAAAAAACGAGAACAATGGTAGAGAACTTCAGAGGATCTAAATAATCTGCATGAGTGGTCAGAAAAGTGGCTAATGAAATTCAATACTTCAAAATGTAAGGTAATGAGAATGGGTACAAGTGCAAGAAGGCCCAAGCTTGACTACTCGGTGGCTGGAGTACAACTTCAAGAGACAGAAAATGAGAGAGATCTAGGAGTAAACATACTGGCCGATTTGTCTCCAGAAATACATATAAATGGCATAGTAAGGGCAGCATATGCATTCTTATCAAATGTAAGGGTAGCCTTCAGGCACATGGACAAGGAAATGTTCAGAAATATTTATGTAACCTATGTGAGGCCAAAACTCGAATATGCAGCCCCCTTTTGGAATCCGCACTTGAAAAAGCACATAGCTAAGCTTGAAAAAGTTCAAAGACATGCCACGAAACTGGTGCCAGAAATACGCAATCTCAGTTATGATGAGAGGCTGAGGGAATTAGACTTACCATCACTCGAAGCTAGAAGAGTGAGGGAGGATATGGTGACAGTCTTTAAATTCCTTCATAGTTATGATAGAGTGGATAGGGATCGATATTTTGATATGGCTGGCTCTAGAACTAGAGGTCATAATTTGAAGCTTTGTAAGAAAACTTCTTTGCAGGATGTAAGGAAATACTTTTTCAGTGTAAGAGTAGTTGATAATTGGAATTCGCTAAGCGAGGAGGTAGTTAATGCTATCTCAATCCATAGTTTTAAGGACAGGTATGATAAGTATCACTAAGTCTAAAATGGAACCGATTGGGAGACGGGAAGATACGAGCATTGGGCTCTTTCCCGTAAACACAATTAGGTAATCACAATTAGGTAATCACCATGAAAACTTCCTTTGCTGATGCACTAAAGGGGAATGTGGCAGCAAATGAGGCTGTAAAAGTGGTGCACTGGAAAACATACAAACAGTTGACTATAAAGAGACAGTAATCGAAAAAATAAAGACGTTGTGATGGAAAGGGCAAATCCACTGATTAAACAGACACTTGATAAAGAGAAGATAGTGGCAATCTCAGGCATAAGCGAATCCCAGGAGCCAACATGGCAGGGGAGACTTGAAGAAAATAAAACTAGGGTTGTAGACCTGATAAGAAAGCTTGGAGTAGTTTGTGGTCCTGAGGATATTGTAAACATTCACCAACTAGGTAAATATTCGAGGGAAGGAAAGCCGACACCAACAAAAGTAACCTTTGAGTGAGGTGAAGCATGTAGGGATATATAGATGAGAAAAAAAAGTCTAAAAGACCTTCAAGAATTCAAAGAAGTGTTCATTGGACGATACAGAACACAGGAAGAGATGGGAAAGATCAAAATCTTGTTGCAAGAGGCAAGAAGATTAAATGAGGAAAGAAATGAAGAAGAGAAGAGATATTTTCATTTCAGAGTTCTTGCAGACAAAGGGAAGACACAGAAGATAATGACAGAAGATCTGGTGATGGGGCCTCATTAAGATTGTTATACACAAATGCTGATGGATTAGCTGGTAAGGCAGTAGAATTAAAAGATAGGATTCACAAAAGTAAGGCAGATATAGTAGCAATTATAGAGACTAAGTTGAGTGAGGACATAAACAATGTCACAGTTTTTCCTAAGGGTTTCAGAATATTAAGGGTTGAAAGATCTGAGAGGAGTGGTGGAGGGATAGCACTGCTCATAAGTGAAAGGATTCAAGTTGAAGAAATAAACTTGGCTATAGAAAGTGAGTTCAAGGAATTTCTTGTTGCTCGCATAAGTACTGGGTCAGAGAGCATTATAATAACTGTTGTATATAACCCACCAAGGAACCAGAATAGGCTAGAAGTTTATGAGGAAAGTCATAAAGATACTTTTGAAGTCATAAACTCAGTTGTTAACATGGCACGGGAGAGAAAATGTAGGATTTTGATTATGGGAGATTTTAATCATAAAGAGATAGATTGGATAAATCTTGACCCACACAGTGTTGAGGACTCATTCGGGGCAAGATTCCTAGATTGCGTACAAGGGAATTTCCTACACCAACATGTAATGGAACCAACGAGGGCCAGGGATGGGGATGAGCCATCACTACTTCAACTAGAATTCACAGATAATGTGTTAGATATTGAAAAAATTTAGTTTGAACCACCAATTGGGAAGAATAACTACTGTTTGTTGTTGATGGAGTATATCATTGAAGATATTCTGCCTAAGCGTAGAGGCACTGAGGACATGAGGAGGAACTATCTGAAAGGAGATTACATCAAAATGAATGAGCCTTTTGCAGTTATTGACTGGAGAACCTAATATTACAACAAATCTGTACAAGAAATGTATGACACCTTTTGAGAGAAATATGGGAAGATAGTACATTGTTGCATACCTTTCACAAAAGTAGGTACAATTCATGCCAGAGAAAAATGGTTCGATAATGAGTGTAAAAGAGCTAATGAGTGGAGAGACAATTGCTGGAAAAGGTATAGGAGGAGAAAAAACATAAATGAGTGGCAAACCTACAAAAGAGCATGAAATGACCACCTAAGTAAAAGAAGAGAGGCAGAGAGAGACTATGAGAAGGACATCACCAGGAAGGCTAAAGAAAATCCCAAGCTTTTCCACAGCTTTATCAGAGGAAAACTGAAGGTAAAAGAACAGGTTTTAAAGCTTTAGAGAGAGGATGGATGCATCACTGAGACGGATGAAGAGATCTGCAAAGAATTGAACAAGGAGTTTCAGTCAGTATTTACAGTAAAAAGTACCCCACCCCCTCAGATTTCAGAGATAGAAGCTCAAGGGCCGGTATTAGAGAACATCACCCTTACAGCGACAGAGATATGCAAATCGCTGATGGAGTTAGATGTTCATAAAGCTACAGGTCCTGACGACATATCTCCTCATATACTTTAAAAATGCGCAAACTCAATATCAGTGGCACTAAGTATCATATTTAAAAAGTCACTGGAGTCAGGGGAAATTCTAAGATGCTGGAAACAAGCGAACGTGATGCCTATCTTCAAAAAGAGAAGGAGGGATACGGCTCTGAACTATAGACCAGTTTCCTTTACCAGCATAGTTGCAAAGTTATGGAGAAACTACTAAGGAAACATATGTCTATTCACTTGGAATCCTCCAACTTTTTGTCGGTGAGGCAACATGGCTTCAGAGAATGTTGATCATCAGTAACAAACTTATTATAATTTTATGATGAGGTAAGCCGAATCTTACAGGAAAGAGAGGGCGGGGCAGATTGCATATTCCTAGACTTCCAGAAAGCGTTTGAAACTGTTCCACATAGGAGACGTATTAGGAAGCTGCAAGCAATGGTTAGAATTGGTGGAAATATCTTGAAATGGATAAAAACTTACTTAGAAGGAAGGGAACAGAGGGTTAGAGTAAGACACTCAGTGTCTGAATGAAGAAGAGTTAGGAGTGGAATTCGAGCACAGGGTTCAGTTTTAGGGCCACTTTTGTTCCTTGTATATGTAAATGACCTACCAGAGTCTGTAAATTCATTAATGAATATGTTTGCAGATGAGGCAAAGATTTTGAAGAAAGTAAAAAACGAGAACAATGGTAGAGAACTTCCGGAAAATCTAAATAGTCTGCACGAGTGGTCAAAAAAGTGGCTAATGAAATTCAATGCTTCAAAATGAAAGGTAATGAGAATGGGTACAAGTGCAAGAAGGCCCAAGCTTGACTACTCGGTGGCTGGAGTACAAATTCAAGAGACAGAAAATGAGAGAGATCTAGGAGTAAACATACTAGCAGATTTATCTCCAGAAATACATGTAAATGGCATAATAAGTGCAGCAAATGCATTCTTATCAAATATGTAAGGGTAGCCTTCAGGCACATGGACAAGGAAATGTTCTGAAATATTTATGTAACCTATGTGAGGCCAAAACTCGAATATGCAGCCCCCTTTTGGAATCCGCACTTGAAAAAGAACATAGCTAAGATTGAAAAAGTTCAAAGACATGCCTCGAAACTGGTGCCAGAAATACGTAATCTCAGTCATGATAAGAGGCTGAGGGAATTAGACTTACCATCACTCGAAGCTAGAAGATTGAGGGGGACATGGTGACAGTCTTTAGATGCCTTCATGGTTATGATAGAGTGGATAGGGATCAATACTTTGATATGGCAGGCTCTAGAACTAGAGGTCATAGTTTGAAGCTTTGTAAGAAAACTTCTTTGCAGGATGTAAGGAAATACTTTTTCAGTGTAAGAGTAGTTGATAATTGGAATTCGCTAAGCGAGGAGGTAGTTAATGCTGTCTCAATCAATAGTTGTAAGGACAGGTATGATAAGCATCCCTTAGTAGAAAATGGAACCGGTCAGGAGACGGAAAGATACGAGCTTTGGGCTTTTTCCCGTAAACACAATTAGGATATCACAATTAGGTAATCACACAGTAATAGAAAATATGAAAGAAGATTTGATGGAAAGAGCAAATCTACTGATTAAACAGGCAATTGATAAAGAGAAGACAGTGGAAATCTCAGGCATAAATGAATCCCAGGAGCCAATATGGCAGCGGAGACTTGAAAAAAATAAAGCTCTGATTTTAGACATGATAAGAAAGCTTGTAGTAGTTTGTGGTCCTGACGATATTACAAACATTCACCTAGTAGGTAAATATTCTAGGGAGGGTAAGCAAAGACCATCAAAAGTAACCTTTGAGAGAGGGGACACATGTAGAGAAATATTGATGACCAAAAGAAAAACCTTAAACACTTTCAATAATTCAAAAAACAAGAATTCGAAAAAATTTTCATTAGACGATACAGAAAACTGGAAGAGATTGAAGGGATAAAATTCTTGTTACAAGAGACTAGAAGGTTAAATGAGGGAAGAAATGATGAAGGGAATAAAAATTTTCATTTTAGAGTTCATTCAGACAAAGGGGAGATAAAAAAGATAATGATAGAAGATCAGGGGATGGGGCTTCATTAAAATTATTATACGCAAATGCTGATGGATTAGCTGGTAGGACCGTAGAATTAAAAGATAGTATTCACAACAGTAAGGCAGATATAGTAGCAATTGCAGAGACTAAATTAAGTGATACATAAACAGTGTCACAGTTTTTCCTAAGGGCTTCAGAATATTAAGGATTGAAAGATCTGAGAGGAGTGGTGGTGGGATAGCACTGCTCATAAGTGAAAGGATTCAGGTAGAAGAAGCAAACTTTGCCATTGAGTGTGATTTCAAGGAATTTCTTGTTGCTCACATAAAGACTGGGTCAGAGAGCAATATAATTACTGTTGTATATAACCCAACAAGGAACTAACATAGACTAGAAGTTTATGAGGAAAGTCATATAAGTACTATTGAAGTCATAAAATAAGTCGGTAATATTGCACAGGAGAGAAAATGTAGGATTTTGATTATTGAAGATGTTAATCATAAAGAGATAGATTGGGTAAATCTTGACCCACACAGTGGTGAGGACTTATTTGAAGCAAGATTCCTAGATTGTGTACAAGGGATTTTCGTACACCAACATGTACTGGAACCAACGAGGACCAGGGGTGGGGATGAACCATTGCTACTTGATCTTGTATTCACAGATAACGTGTTGGATATTGAAAAAAAAATGAGAATATATCATCAATTGGAAAGGTTGACCACTGTGTGTTGTTGATTGGGTATATCATTGAAGATGCTCTGTCTGAGAATAGAGGCACTGAGGACACGAGGAGGAACTATCTGAAAGGAGATTAAATCAAAATGAATGAGCTTTTTGCCATTATTGACTGGAGGACCTTATTTCACAATCTGTACAAGAAATGTTGGACATGTTTCGTGAGAAATATGGGAAGATACTAAATTGCTGCATACCTGTTACCAAAGTAGGTGTAATTCATGCTAGAGAGAAATGGTTCAATAATTGAGTGTAAAAGAGCTAAGGAGTGGAGAGACAAATGCTGGAAAAGGCATAGGAGAAGAAAAAACATAAATGCCTGGCAGACCTATAACAGTAAAAGAAGAAAGGCAGAGAGAGACTATGAAAGGGGCATCACCAAGAAGGCTAAAGAAAATCCCAAACTTTTCCATAGCTTTATCAGAGGAAAACTGATGGTTAAAGGACAAGTTTTGAAGCTTAAGAGTGCAGATGGAAACATCACTGAGACTGATGAAGAGATCTGCAAACTAAACTAGGAGTTTCAGTAAGTTATTACAGTAGAAAATACCCCACCCCCTCAGATTAAAGAGATAGAAGCTCATGGGTCGGTATTTGAGAACACTATCCTTCAGTCACTGAGTTATGCAAAGCGCTGATGGAGTTAGATGTTCATAAAGCTACAGGTCCTGATGATATACCTCCTAGTGTATTTAGAAAATGCACAAATTCAATATCAGTGGCACAAAGTATCATATTTAAAAAGTCACTGGAGTCAGGGGGGATTCCAAGATGCTGCAGACAAGCGAACGTGTTACATATCTTCTTAAAGGAAAGGAGGGATATGGCTCTAAACTATAGACCTGTTTACTTGTCCAGCTTAGTTTGCAAAGTTATGGAGAAACTACTAAGAAAACATATCTCTCTTCCCTTGGAATCCTTCAACTTTTTGTCAGTGAGACAACGTGGCTTCAGAGAAGGCAGATCAACAGTAACAAACTTATTAGAATTTTATGATGAGGTGCACCGAATCTTATAGGAAAAAGAGGGCTGGGCAGATTGAATATTCCTAGACTTCCAAAAAGCATTTGACACAGTTCCATCCGGAAGACATTAAGAAGCTGCAAGCAATGGCAAGAATAGGTGGAAATGTCTTGAAATGGATAAAAACATACTTAGAGGGAAGGGAACAGAGGGTTAGAGTTAGACACTCAGTGTCTGAATGGAGAAGAGTTAGAAGTGGAGTTCCACAGGGTTCAGTTTTAGGGCCACTTTTGTTCCTTGTATATGTAAATGACCTACCAGAGTCTAAAAATTCATTCTTGAATATGTTTGCAGATGATGTAAAGATTGTGAAGAAAGTAAGAAACAAGAACAATGGAAGAGAACTTCAGGAAGATCTAAATAGTCTGCATGATTGGTCAGAAAAGTGGCAAATGAAATTCTGCCCTTCAGAATGCAAGGTAATGAGAATGGATACAAGTGCAATAATGCCCAAGTTGACTACTCTGTGACAGAAGTAGAACTTTAAGAGACAGAGAATGAGAGAGATCTATGAGTAAATACACTGGCCGATTTGTCTCCAGAAATGCATATAAATGGCATAGTAAGGGAAGCATATGCTCTCTTAGCAAATATAAGGGTATCCTTCAGGCACAAGGACAAGGAAATGTTCAGAAATATTGATGTAACCTATGTGACGCCAAGCTTCAATTGGCAGCCCCCTTTTGGAATCCGCACTTGAAAAAGCACGTAGTTAAGCTGGAAAAAGTTCAAAGACATGCCACGAAACTGGTCCCAGAGACACGCAATCTCAGTTATGATGAGAGGCTGAGGGAATTAGTCTTATCATCACTACATGCTAGAAGATAGAGGGGGATTTGACAGTTTTTAAATTCCCTCATGATTATGACCGAGTGGATAGGAATCGCTAGTTTGATATGGCTGGCATTATAACTAGAGGTCATAGTATTAGGCTTCGTAAGAAAACTTCTTAGCAGGATATTAGAAAGTACTTTTTTAGTGTAAGGGTTGTTGATAATTGGAATTCACTAAGCGAGGAGGTAGTTAATGCTAAGTCAATCCTTAGTTTTAAGGTTAAGTATGATAAGTATCACTAAGTACAAAATGGAACCAATCAGGAGATGGGAAGATACGAGCTAGGGGCTCTTTCCTGCAATCACAATTAGGTAATTACATTTAGGTAATTACACACACTCACCTCCCCCTCACTGAATAAGAGATTCTGCAGAGTATTGTGAGTATAAAATAAGATATTTGTTGTTAGAAAGACTCTCCAAAATATCAAAGGAAAAAACTGAGAACACTTTTGAGAAGGGAAAAAGAAGAAGGTGTCCTATCCTGCCTTCAGGGGGGTTTAGAAGAGTTGCCAGAGGCGGAGCCATCACATCACATTACCTAATTTTGTGTGTTAATATTGGGAGAGCTCTTACAGCCGTTTACATGATGCTGTGGTTCCATATGTTTTAAAAATTAATATCCTTCCCATATAAATTAACTTGATAGTAAGTTTGTTGTATGAAATAATTGAATAATCAAATAAATACAAAAAATACACCTGTCAACAGTACTGAGTGAACTTGCCAAGTAGCAAAGTTGTCTTATTTTTTCTTTATACTTTGTTATCTTATATATATATATATATATATATATATATATATATATATATATATATATATATATATATATATATATATATATATATATATATATAGAGAGAGAGAGAGAGAGAGAGAGAGAGAGAGAGAGAGAGAGAGAGAGAGAGAGAGAGAGAGAGTTAGATTTAAAGTCTGATCCTGTGATAACATACCTTGGTTAACTAGTGATTAATATTTTTTTCTTCTGAAATTACAAGCTTATCAGTTAAGAAGAATATGTAGCAAAAATAGGAGGGTGTCTTCTCAAATACAAATTTGAATTTTCCTTCATGTGGACTTTTGTTTTGCATTTTTTCTTCTCATATTACCAAAATAAAAATTTTTGTTAGGCTGTGTGTTACCAGAAAAGAGATGAACTGAGTAACTAAATAGTACTCATATGAACATTAATATAGAAAATTTTCTATCTCTCTTTTTCTTCTCTTTATATTGTGTGAAAAAAGAAAATATCAAAATGAGGCCATCTCTGTCCCTATTCCCCCATCCAAAGGTCGAGGCAGGGGTGGAAGTGGATCTCCGGGGGATGTAGCCGGAGGAGGAGTGGCTGTTAGGACATTGATACAAAAAGTCAAGGAATTAGAGACAGGTTTTATACCTTGATGATAAAATTCGAAATGTGGATAGAGAAATGAAAGAGAATGAAACACTCAGAGAGGAAATAAGATTTTTGGAGGAAGCAAATAAAGTACAAAGGCAAGAGAGAAAAGAAACAAATAAAGAAGTTGAAAGGGGAAGAGAGTGAAATAGAAACAAGAATTTCTAACCAAGAAGATAATAATAAACAGCTGAATGGCAACCTGAATAAATAAAATTATATTTCACTGCTCTCTTCTATGAGAGAAGAGATTGCAGCTTGGAATGTCCAGATTCAGGAAAACATGAAACAGTTAAGAAAAGAATTTCAGGAGCTAAATACAGAACATGATGCCATGAAAACTTCCTTTGCTGATGCACTAAATGGGAATGTGACATTAAAAGAGGCTGTGAAGGTGGTGACACAGGAAAGCATACAAACAGTAGACTATAAAGAGACAGTAATAAAAAAAAAATAAAAGTCATTGTAATGGAAAGGGAAAATCCACTGATTAAATAGGCTCTTGATAAAGAGAGGACAGCGGTAATCTCAGACATTAGTGAATCCAAGGAGACAGCATGGCAGGGGTGACTTGAATAAAATAAAGATAGGATTTTAGACCTGACAAGAAAGCTTGGAGTAGTATGTGGTCCTGAGGATATTGTAAATATTCACCAACTAGGTAAATAATCCGGGGAGGGAAAGCAAAGGCTAACAAAAGTAACCATTGAGAGAGGGGACACATGTAGAAAAATATTGATGAGGAAAAAGGCATAAAAGACCATCAAGAATTCAAAAAATTGTTTATTAGACGATACAGAAAACAGGAAGAGATGGAATGGATAAAAAACTTGTTGCAAGAGGCTAGAAGGTTAAGTGAGGAAAGAAATGAAGAAGAGAAGAATAATTTTCATTTAAGAGTTCTTCCAGATAAAGGGGAGATAAAAAAGATAATGATAGAAGATCAGGGGATGCTTTGCTTCATTAAGAATGTTATATGCAATTACCGAAGAATTAGCTGATAAGGCAGTAGAATTCAAAGATAGGATTCACAACAGTAAGGCAGATATAGTAGCAAATACAGAGACTAAGTTGAGTAAGGACATAAACATTGTCAGTTTTTCCTAAGGGTTTCAGAACATTAAGAGTTAAAAGATCTGAGAGGATTGGTGGAGGGATGGCACTGCTCATAAGTGAAAGGATTCAGGTTGAAGAAATAAACTTGGCTATAGAAAGTAAGTTTAAGGAATTTCTTGTTGCTTGCACAAATACTGGGTCAGAGAGCAATATAATAACTGCTGTATATAACACACCAGGCTAGAAGTTTATGAGGAAAATTACATAGGCACAATTTAAGTCATAAATTCGGTTGTTAACTTAGCACTGGAGAGAAAATGTAGAATTTTGATTATGGGAAATTTTAATCATATAAAGATAGATTAGGCATATCTTGACTCACACAGTCGTGAAGACTCATTAGGGGCAAGATTACTAGATTGGGTATAAGGGAATTTCCTACTCCATGCACTGGGATCAACGAGGACCAGGGGTAGGGATAAACCATTGTTTCTTGATCTTCCATTGACAGATAACGTGTTAGATATTGAAAAAATTGAGTATGAACCACCAATTATAAAGAGTGATTACTGTGTGTTGCTGATGGAGTATATCATTGAAGATGTTCTACCTGAGATTAGAGGCTCTGAGGACACGAGGAGGAACTATCATTTATATGAATGAGCTTTTTGCATTAATTGTCTGGAGGCCCTTATTTAACAGGAAATCTGTGCAAGAAATGTAAGATATCTTTTGCGAGCAATATGGGAAGGTAGTATATTGCTAAATTCCTGTCACCAAAGTAGGTGTGATTCAAGCCAGAGAGAAATGGTTCGTTAATGAGCGTAAAAGAGCTAAGGAGTGGAGAGACAAATGCTGGAAAAGGAATAGGAAAAAAAACATAAATGCCTGGCAGACGTATAAAAGAGCAAGAAATGATTACCTACAAATGAAGAGAGGCAGAGAGAGACTATGAAAGGGACATCACCAGGAAGGCTAAAGAAAATTCCAATCTTTTCCAAAGAATTATCAGAGGAAAATTGAACGTAAAAGAACAGGTTTTAAAGCTTAAGAGAGTGGATGGAAGCATCAATGAGATGGATGAAGAGAACTGCAGAGAATTGAACAAGGAGTTTCAGTCAGTATTTACAGTAGAAAATACCCCACCCCCTCAGATTGCATAGATAGAAACTCATGGGCCAGCATTGGAGAACATCATCCTTTCAGCCACAGAGGTATGCAAAGCGCTGAAATTAGATGTCCATAAACCAGCAGGTCCTGATGATATATCCCCTCTTGTACTTAAATAATGCACAAATTCTATATCAGCAGCACTAGGTATCATATTTAAAAGGTCGCTGCAATCAGAGGAGACTCCAAGATACTGGAAATAGGCAATTGTGATACCTATCTTCAAAGAGGGAAAGAGGGATACGTCTCTAAACTATGGACCTGTTTCCTTGACCAGCATAGTTTGCAAAGTTATGGAAAAACTACTAAGGAAACCTATCTCTCTTCACTTAGAATCTTTAAATTTTTTGTCAGTGAGAAAATATGGCTTCAGAGAAGGTAGATTAACATTAACAAACTTATTAGAATTTTATGATGAGGTAAACCGAATCTTACAGAGGGGGTAGAGAAAGACACTCAGTGTCTGAATGGAGAAGAGTTAGTAGTGGAATTCCACATGATTCAGTTTTAAGGCCACCTTTTTACCTTTTATTTGTCAATGACCCACCAGAGTCTGTAAATTCATTCATGAATATGCTTGCAGATGATGCAAACATTGTGAAGAAAGTAAGGAACGATGATAATGGTAGAGAACTTCAGGAAGATCTAAATAGTCTGCATGAGTGGTCATAAAAGTTTTTAATAAAATTCAATACTTCAAAATGTAAGGTAATGAAAGCGGGTACAAGTGCAAGAAGGCCCAACCTTGATTACTTGGTTGCAGGAGTACAACTTCAAGAGACAGAAAATGAGAGAGATCTAGGATTAAACATATTGGCCGATTTGTCTCCAGAAATACATATAAATGTCATAATAAGGGCAGCATATGCTTGCTTAGCAAATGCAGGGGTAGCCTTCAGGCACATAAGCAAGGAAATGTTCAGAAATATTTATGTAAGCTATGTGAGGCCAAAACTTGAATATGCAGTCCCCTCTTGGAATCCGCACTTGAAAAAGCATGTAGCTAAGCTTGAAAATGTTTAAAGACATGCCACGAAGCTGGTACCAGAAATACGCAATCTCATTTATGATGAGAGGCTGGGGGAATTAGACTTACCATCACTCGAAGATAGAAGATTAAGGGGGATATGATGACAGTCTTTAAACTCCTTAATAGTTATGATAAAGTGAATAGGTATCGATATTTTGGCTTTAGAACAAGAGGTCATACTTTGAAGCTTGGTAAGAAAACTTCTTTGTAGGATGTAAGGAAGTACTTTTTTAGTGTAAGAGTAGTTGATAAATGGAATTCACTAAGAGAGGAGGTAGTTAATGCAAACTCTATCTATAGTTTTAAGGACAAGTATAAGTATTATTACGTATAAATGGGAACCGATCAGAATACGAGAAGTTACGAACTTGAGGCTCTTTCCTGTAAGCACAAATTGATAATTTCAGTTAGGTAATTACATGCACACATGCCCAAAAATATTTAAATTGCTTAAAATAAAGTATAAAAAAAAATGCGTTAAGCGTAACAGTGCATTTTTAGTGGTGCATACGAAAATGCATACAAATATAGTATGAGAGAGAGAGAGAGAGAGAGAGAGAGAGAGAGAGAGAGAGAGAGAGAGAGAGAGAGAGAGAGAGAGAGAGAGAGAGAGAGAGAGAGAGAGAGAGAGAGAGAGATTTAAAATTAGGAACAAGAGTTCAGCAGAATTCTAAAATATTTTACGAATGAAACGGATTTTGCTTAAAACTTTTGTTTGAAACTTTCCCCTGTTATGAGATAAAAGTACTTGAATGTACAAAAGTATAGAAAATTTATTACTTTTTGCATTTCCATTGTTATTTACATGCCCTTGCTTTTGCATTTCTTTTTATTATGGCACTATATATATATATATATATATATATATATATATATATATATATATATATATATATATATATATATATATATATATATATATATATATATATATATATATTATATATATATATATATATATATATATATATATATATATATATATATATATATATATATGTATATATATATATATATATATATATATATATATATATATATATATATATATATATATATATATATATATATATATATATATATATATATATATATATATATATATATATATATATATATATATATATATATATAATGTGTGTGTATATATATATATATATATATATATATATATATATATATATATATATATATATATATATATATATATATATATATATATATATATATATATATATATATATATATATATATATATATATATATATATATATATGTGTGTGTATATATATATATATATATATATATATATATATATATATATTATATATATATATATATATATATATATATATATATATATATATATATATATATATATATATATATATATATATATATATATATATATATATATATATATATATATATATATATATATATATATATATATATATATATATATATATATATATATATATATATATATATATATATATATATATATATATATATATATATATATATATATATATATATATATATATATATATATATATATATATATATATATATATATATATATATATATATATATATATATATATATATATATATATATATATATATATATATATATATATATATATATATATATATATATATATATATATATATATATATATATATATATATATATATATATATATATATATATATATATATATATATATATATATATATATATATATATATATATATATATATATATATAAAACGGACCCACATTAGTCGCATCCCAACTTGCGCACTCCACTATCGAACTAGGGTGGCCTCCTACAAAGCATATATACATATGATGTATTATAATTACACGGAAATATATCCAAGGAATCTGTGAAAAAATAAGATCTTTTCAATGCCGAGATTTATTAAATCTCTCTCTCTCTCTCTCTCTCTCTCTCTCTCTCTCTCTCTCTCTCTCTCTCTCTCTCTCTCTCTCTCTCTCTCTCTCTCTCTCTCTCTCTCTCTCTCTCTCTCTCTCTCTCTCTCATCAAGTTTTACTCCAGAGCGTGCGAAAGATAGAAAATTGAGCTGATGTTAGGACATCTTTTTATCACCGGAGGTCTTTTTACTGCAACTTTAATATTGCTGAAAACATCACGTTTGAGAGAGAGAGAGAGAGAGAGAGAGAGAGAGAGAGAGAGAGAGAGAGAGAGAGAGATTTGAAACAGCAATTTGAATAAAAACCTACAAACTGGGATTGTGGATTTTTATGTTTGATGCAGAAAGAAATTTCTTGCAGACATATGCCTTAGGGATGGATGTACATATTATCATTATTTTTTATTATTATTATTATTATTATTATTATTATTATTATTATTATTATTATTATTATTATTATTATTATTATTATGAATAATAGTAGTAGTAGTAGTAGTGGTATTATTATTATTATTATTAGTAGTAGTAGTAGTAGTAGTAGTAGTAGTAGTAGTAGTAGTAGAAGTATCTCTTGAGGAAAATAAAAGAAATTGAAAGCTATCTACCATGCGATTATTATTTAAATATTTGAATCTGTTGATAAAGTGAGAAAGAAATAAAGTCCCATATCAGACATATTATTCATAATAACATAAATATGCTTTAATAGATATATTAATATGAGTATCTCTATTTCTCTTTATGTTTTCTTCGTGCCCAGGCCAGAGGAGCGTAGATTTTTTTTTTTTTTTGGGGGGGGAGGCCATCCTGGTGTCAAAATCATTTTAAAAATAAGTTATCCGGACGGAAAAATTAACAGGATATTAGGATGGGGATTATAAGCTAGACTGAAAATGCTGAGTTTTTCTCTGAGGTGTGACAAGAATGGACTGGGCAAAGAATGAGTCTGTCAGTGGGACAGTGCAGGTAGGACAGTTTGGGGATATGGTGTGGTATTAAGTAGTTGTGCCTGCAGTATACCACTTTCGTATTTTAAAGTTGTACTCCACTGTCGTGCTATTGTTGTACTTTCGCTGCCACCACTGTTGTGTAGATATTATTATATTCTTCTACACTCCAGGACAGGGCTCAGTCATGCAAGTGATAAAAGATATGCAAAGAGACTTAACACCTAAATTATTTAAAAGCTACAGAGTTTCTCTAGGCCTAAGTGCCCCCGTCCCCCTTAACCTGTGTTATCTGTTTGGGCGCCAAAAACACTCTCCTGCCCTCACATGCTGCTCGACCTTTTTATCACCTCGGATCAGGCACTTGGTCATGCTTTCACCAATGGGCTTTCAAAGAAGGGGGGATACCCCATAACCTGTGGTGATAGGCAGCAAAACAATGCGAGTTTTCCCTCCAATTTTTGAGCTTGGTTTCTATAATAGAAAAAGCCACGTGAGACTTCTATCCTGGGCGTGAGTAATGCGTCACTCCTCATGGCCTATTCCAGAAATACGTTATTTCTGGTGATGCATTAAATTACACCAAAAAGGATGCCTATAATATGTTAATCATATACCATTCTGGACCATGAACAGAGCATAATTACATAAGTGCATATCCCTATGCTCCTTAATACATACTAAAGTATCCTGAAAATGATTTGATTTTCAATAGCACACTCACTATATATAGAACGTGTGATTTTCCAAAGAGAAAAAATGTTCTCACAGCAATCATTCTAATAAAAGAATTTCAGTTAGCAAATAAAAACTGTCTAATTAAGTATTCACAACTACATTATGTAGCTATTAATGAGTAAAAAAAATTACTATTTGTTTATTACAGTAAAGAGAAAATAAACATTTTCATCTAAAGACATCAATTCAATAATACTCTTTAATAGCAAAAAAAAAAAAAAAAAAAAAAAATTATAGTACCCAATAAAAATGAAAATACGGTTTGTAAATGACAATTATCTAAAAACACTCATCAATGAAAGAAAAATTATTATAGTACTAAATCAAAATACACTGTTTGTAAATGACAGTTATCTGATTTATATTGGCACGTAGATCATAAATATATGTAAATGTGTGCGTGTGTGTGTGTGTGTGTGTGTGTGTGTGTGTGTGTGTGTGTGTGTGTGATTACCTAATTGTTATTACCTAATTGTGTTTACGGGAAAGAGAACAAAGCTTGTATCTTCCCGTCTCCTGATCGGTTCCATTATCTACTTAGTGATATTTATCATACCTGTCCTTAAAACTATGGATTGAGATAGCATTAATTACCTCCTCGCTTAGCGAATTCCAATTATCAACTACTCTTACAATGAAAAAGTATTTCCTTACATCCTGCAAACAAGTTTTCTTACCAAGCTTCAAACTATGACCTCTAGTTCTAGAGCCTGCCATATCAAAATATCGATCCCTATCCACTCTATCATAACCATGAAGGAATATAAAGACAGTCACCATATCCCACCTCAATCTTCTAGCTTCGAGTGATGGTAAGTCTAATTCCCTCAGCCTCTCATCATAACTGAGATTACGTATTTCTGGCAACAGTTTCGAGGCATGTCTTTGAACTTTTTCAAGCTTAGCTATGTGTTTTTTCAAGTGCGGATTCCAAAAGGGGGCTGCATATTCGAGTTTTGGCCTCACATAGGTTACATAAATATTTCTGAACATTTCCTTGTCCATGTGCCTGAAGGCTACCCTTACATTTGATAAGAAGGCATATGCTGCCCTTACTATGACATTTATATGTATTTCTGGAGACAAATCGGCCAGTATGTTTACTCCTAGATCTCTCTCATTATCTGTCACTTGAAGTGTACTCCAGCCACCGAGTAGTCAAGCTTGGGCCTTCTTGAACTTGTACCCATTCTCATTACCTTACATTTTGAAGTACTGAATTTCATTATTCACTTTTCTGACCACTCATGCAGATTGTTTAGATCTTCCTGAAGTTCTCTACCATTGTTTTCGTTACCTACTTTCTTCACAATCTTTGCATCATCTGCAAACATATTCATGAATGAATTTACAGACTTTGGTACATCATTTACATATACAAAGAACAAAAATGGCCTTAAAACTGAACCCTGTGGAACTCCACTACTAACTCTTCTCCATTCAGACACTGAGTGTCTTACTCTAACCCTCTGTTTCCTTCCTTCTAAGTAAGTTTTTATCCATTCCAAGATATTTCCACCTATTCTAGCCATTGCTTGCAGCTTCCTAATAAGTCTCCCATGTGGAACAGTGTCAAACACTTTCTGGAAGTCTAGGAATATGCAATCTGCCCAGCCCTCTCTTTCCTGTAAGATTCTGCTTACCTCATCATAAAATTCTAATAAGTTTGTTACTGTTGATCTACCTTCTCTGAAGCCATGTTGCCTCACCGACAAAAAGTTGAAGGATTCCAAGTGAAGAGAGATATATTTCCTTAGTAGTTTCTCTATAACTTTGCAAACTATGCTGGTCAAGGAAACTGGTCTATAGTTCAGAGCCGTATCCCACCTTCCCTTTTTGAAGATAGGTATCACGTTTGCTTGTTTCCAGCATCTTGGAATCTCCCCTGACTCCAGTGACTTTTTAAATATGATACTTAGTGCCACTGATATTGAGTTTGCGCATTTTTTAAGTACATGAGGGGATATATCATCAGGACCTGTAGCTTTATGAACATCTAACTCCATCAGTGCTTTGCATACCTCTGTGGCTGTAAGATTGATGTTCTCTAATACCGGCTCTTGAGCTTCTATCTCTGCAATCTGAGGGGGTGGGGTATTTTCTACTGTAAATACTGACTGAAACTCCTTGTTCAACTCTTTGTAGATCTCTTCATCCGTCTCAGTGATGCTTCCATCCGCTCTCTTAAGCCTTAAAATCTGTTCTTTTACCTTCAGTTTTCCTCTGATAAAGCTGTGGAAAAGTTTGAGATTTTCTTCAGCCTTCCTGGTGATGTCCCTCTCATACTCTCTCTCTGTTTCTCTTCTTTTACTTAGTTAATCCTTTCTTGCTCTTTTGTAGGTTTGCCAGGCATTTATGTTTTTTCTCCTATACCTTTTCCAGCATTTCTCTCTCCACTCCTTAGCTCTTTTACACTCATTATCGAACCATTTATCTTTGGGCATGAATTACACCTACTTTGGTGACAGGTATGCAGCAATCTACTATCTTCCCATATTTCTCACAAAAGATGTCATACATTTCTTGTACAGATTTGTTGTAAAATAAGGTTCTCCAGTCAATAACTGCAAAAAGCTCAGTCATTTTGATGTAATCTCTTTTCGAACAAACAAACATTTATTTCCATTTTTGTACAATGGTTATTCTTATACAGTCTAAAAGTAACTTATAAGTAAATATATAATTGAACTAATAAGTAAGAGGGTAATACATAATGTTAGATTAAATAATGGTATCCTAGAAAATAATAATACTGTAATAAAAATGTTAACAATAATGTTAATTATAAACTAGTAGATCTGGTATTGAAAGAAAGCTTTTGGATTATTAAGATCAGAGCAAACAAACAAAACAAATACATATAGTTAAATTAAATGTAATACATATAGTTAAATTAAATGTAGCTTTCATAGAAAAAAAATGATGCTGTAATAGAAATGTTAACAATAATGTTAATAATAGAGTAATAATAAGAACACTAGATACAGTGACGTTACTATCGGCATCATTTCCATATTTGTTTTCCTTACAATGAGAATAATTAGTTCTTAACGAGCAGCAACTATTTGTCCAAAAGTAAACTGTATAGTTTTGCCTTTGAAAGCTGTGAAGGATGATGCATTTTTAAGATGCTCTGGAATATTGTTCCAGAGTGTTGGCCCTTTGACAATGATCATCTTTGAACATACTTGTGTGTTTGTTCTGTGCATAAAGAGCTCACTGCTCTATTTAGTGCTGGTTCCCCTTATATCTCTGACTGTTTTTAACTCAAATAGCCAGCTAGGATAATGATGGTCCAAAATTTTGAATACAAAAACATAGATAGCATAGGCGACCTTGTTTTCTACCCGCAGCCACCCAAGTTTATTGAGAGCTGTTGTGATGTTGTCATATTTTCTTATTCCTCCCAGGGTAACTCGAGCAGCAAAATTAATAAGCTTCTCTGTATTCTGTTTATCTGAGTCTTAGTGGTAGCTCCCCAAACAGTTATGCAGTAATTAATGTGACTTAGGGCTAGAGATTCAACAACAGTTATTCTATTGGTAGCCTCAAAATTGTCTTTTATACGTGATAAGTACATTAATGTTCCTGTAACATTTTTGCATACTTTACCTATGTGGGAATCAAACAACATATCGTTATCAAAATGAATTCCTAGGTTTTTTACTGTTTTGCTAGGTGTGATAATATTGTCGCAAAAATTAATTGTTGTGTTTTCTGAAATTTGTGGAATATGGAACTTAAACCAATAAACATCCATTGTGTTTTACTTTCGTTAATTAACAGCCCAATTTCTTGAAAATAGGTTTAAATTTTTGACAAAAAATATATTCAATGATATACTCCATCAACAACACACAGTGGTCACTCTTTCCAATTGGTGGTTCATACTTAATTTTTTCAATATCCAACACATTATCTGTGAATACTAGTTGAAGTAGTGATGGCTCATCCCCATCCCTGGCCTTCGTTGGTTCCATTACATGTTGGTGTAGGAAATTCCCTTGTATTCAATCTAGGAATCTTGCCCCGAATGAGTCCTCACCACTGTGTGGGTCAAGATTTATCCAATCTATCTCTTTATGATTAAAATCTCCCATAATCAAAATCCTACATTTTCTCTCCAGTGCCATGTTAACAACTGAGTTTATGACTTCAATAGTACCTATATGACTTTCCTCATAAGCTTCTAGCCTATTCTGGTTCCTTGGTGGGTTATATACAACAGTTATTATAATGCTCTCTGACCCAGTATTTATGTGAGCAACAAGAAATTCCTTGAACTCACTTTCTATTGTCAAGTTTATTTCTTCAACTTAAATCCTTTCACTTATGAGCAGTGCTATCCCTCCACCACTCCTCTCAGATCTTTCAACCCTTAATATTCTGAAGCCTTTAGAAAACCTGTGACACTGTTTATGTCCTCACTCATCTTAGTCTCTGTAATTGCTACTATATCTGCCTTACTGTTGTGAATCCTATCTTTTAATTCTACTGCCTTACCAGCTAATCCATCAGCATTTGTGTATAACAATCTTAATGAAGCCCCATTGCCTGATTTTCTGTCATTATCTTCTTTATCTTCCCTTTGTCTGGAAGAACTCTGAAATGAAAATTTTTCTTCTCTTCTTCATTTCTTTCCTCATTTAACCTTCTTGCCTCTTGCAACAAGTTTTTTTATCTTTCCCACTTCTTCCTGTGTTCTGTATTGTCTAATGAATACTCTTTTGAATTTTTGAAGGTCTTTTAGACTTTTTTTTCTCAACTATATATCCCTACATGTTTCCCCTCTCTCAAAGGTTACTTTTGTTGGTCTCGGCTTTCCTTCCCTCGAATATTTGCCTAGTTGGTGAATGTTTACAATATCCTCAGGACCACAAACTTCTACAAGTTTTCTTATCAGGTCTACAACCCTAGCTTTATTTTCTACAAGTCTCCCCTGCCATGTTGGCTCCTGGGATTCGCTTATGCCTGAGATTACCACTGTGTTCTCTTTATCAAGTGCCTGTTTAATCTATGGATTTTCCCTTTCCATCACAACGTTTTTCATTTTTTCGATTACTGTCTCTTTATAGTCAACTGTTTGTATGTTTTCCAGTGCCACCACCTTTACAGCCTCTTACTGCCACATTCCCCTTTAGTGCATCAGCAAAGGAAGTTTTCATGGCATCATGTTCAATATTCAGCTCCTGAAACTCTTTTCTAAACTGTTCAATGTTTTCCTTAATCTGGACATTCCAAGCTGCAATCTCGTCTCTCTCAGAATAAAGCAGTGAACTAACATCTAATTCATTTAGGTTGTCATTCAGCTGTTTGTTGTTATCTTCTTGTTTAGAAATTCTGGTTTCTAGTTCACTCTTTTCCCCTTCCAGCTTCTTTATTCGTTTTTCTAGTTCTTTTCTCTCCTGCCCTTGTGCTTTATTTGCTTCTTCCAAAGATCTTATTTCCTCTCTGAGTGTTTCATTCTCTTTCATTTTTCTATCCATATTCCGAATTTTATCATCAAGGCTTATAAGCATTGCCTCTAAATTCTTGATTTTCTGTTTTAATCCTAATAGCTACCCCTCCTCCTGACCCATGGGTGGGGGAGGTTTGGGACAGAGATGGCCTCATTTTTATGTTTTCCCTTTCACAGAATATTGAAAGAAGAAGAGAAAAAGAAAAAGGAGAGAAAAACTTTTATTTAAGCTTCACACAGAATTTTTATTTCTTCATATAAGAGCTATTTAGTGACTCAATTTAGCTCTTTTCTGGTAACACATCCTAACTTAAAAATTTGACTTTGGTAATTTGAGGGAAAAAAAATGCAAACAAAACAAAAGTGTGCTTGAGGTAAAATTCGAATTTGTATCTGAGGAGACACCCACCTGTTTCTGCTATATATTCTTCTTAACTGATAAACTCACTTGCTAACCAAGATATGTTATCACAGGATCACACTTTACATTTAACTCAATATATATACAAAATAAAAAAATAATAAAAGAGAAAGCTAAAAGAAAAAAAATTTAAAAATGTAAGACAGCTGTGCTACTTGGCAACTTAACTCAGTACTGTTGACAGGTGTATTATGGGTATTTATTTAAATGTTCAATTTTTTTGTGTATCAAACTAGCTATCAAATTAATATAAATGGGAAGGATACTGATTTTAACAATATATGGTACCATAGGATCAGGTAAACGGACAAAAAGTAAAGAGAAACAGAGATTGAGAGGGCAATGACTTATCAGATGTGAGGCTATAATAAAATATGTGTAATGAATATCCAAGAATATTCAGCATAGCTGTAGGCATAGACAAAGAATCGTAACTGAAGGAAGACTTAACCTTGAACTGTCCTGGACAGACCTATTGAAGTTCAAAAAAACTTCAGCTGCAGTATCGTGCGTGCTTGTATGTGTGCATATATATATATATATATATATATATATATATATATATATATATATATATATATATATATATATATATATATATATATATATATATATATATATATATATATATATATATATATATATATATATATATATATATATATATATATATATATATATATATATATATATATATATATATATATATATATATATATATATATATATATATATATATATATATATATATATATATATATATATATATATATATATATATATATATATATATATATATATATATATATATATATATATATATATATATATATATATATATATATATATATATATATATATATATATATATATATATATATATATATATGTGTGTGTGTGTGTGTGTGTGTGTGTATTTGTGTGTGTGTGCTTAGGTATATATATATAATAATATATATATATATATATATTTATATATATATATATATATATATATATATATATATATATATATATATATATATATATATATATATATATATTAACCTAATTGTGCTTACGGGAAGGAACCCCAAGCTCATAGCTTCCCGTCTACAGATCGGTTCCAATTTATACATAATAATATTCATCATACCTGTCCTTAAAACTATGGATTGAGTTATAATTAACTACATCCTCGCTTAGCGAATTCCATTATCAACTACTCTGGTAATATATATATATATATATATATATATATATATATATATATATATATATATATATATATATATATATATATATATATATATATATATATATATATATATATATATATATATATATATATATATATATATATATATATATATATATATATATATATATATATATATATATATATATATATATATATATATATATATATATATATGTGATTACCTAATTGTGTCAAACGCTTTCTGGAAGTCTAGGAATATGCAATCTGCCCAGCCCTCTCTTTCCTGTAAGATTTGGCTTACCTCATCATAAAATTCTAATAAGTTTGTTACTGTTGATCTACCTTCTCTGAAGCCATGTTGCCTCACTGACAAAAAGTTGAAGGATTCCAAGTGAAGAGAGATATGTTTCCTTAGTAGTTTCTCCATAACTTTGCAAACTATGCTGGTCAAGGAAACTGGTCTATAGTTCAGAGCCGTATCCCTCCTTCCCTTTTTGAAGATAGGTATCACATTTGCTTGTTTCCAGCATCTTGGAATCTCCCCCGACTCCAGAGACTCCTTAAATATGATACTTAGTGCCACTGATATTGTGTTTGCGCATTTTTTAAGCACATGAGGGGATATGTCATCGGGACCTGTAGCTTTATGAACATCTAAATCCATCAGCGCTTTGCATACCTCTGTGGCTGTAAGGTTGATGTTCTCTAATACCGGCCCTTGAGCTTCTATCACTGCAATCTGAGGGGGTGGGGTATTTTCTACTGTAAATACTGACTGAAACTCCTTGTTCAATTCTTTGCAGATCTCTTCATCCGTCTCAGTGATGCTGTGATTACTTAATTGTGATTACCTAATTGTGTTTACGGGAAAGAGCCCAAAGCTCGTATCTTCCCGTCTCCTGATCAGTTCCATTTTAGACTTAGTGATACATATCGTACCTGTCCTTAAAACTATGGATTGAGATAGCATTAACTACCTCCTCGCTTAGCGAATTCCAATTATCAACTACTCTTACAATGAAAAAGTATTTCCTTACATCCTGCAAACAAGTTTTCTTACGAAGCTTCAAACTATGACCTCTAGTTCTAGAGCCAGCCATATCGAAATATCGATCCCTATCCACTCTATCATAACCATGAAGGAATTTAAAGACTGTCACCATATCCCCCATTACTCTTCTAGCTTCGAGTGATGGTAAGTCTAATTCCCTCAGCCTCTCATCATAACCGAGATTGCGTATTTCTGGCACCAGTTTCGTGGCATGTCTTTGAACTTTTTCAAGCTTAGCTATGTGCTTTTTCAAGTGCGGATTCCAAAAGGGGGCTGCATATTCGAGTTTTGGCCTCACATAGGTTACATAAATATTTCTGAACATTTCCTTGTCCATGTGCCTGAAGGCTACCCTTACATTTGATAAGAATGCATATGCTGCCCTTACTACGCCATATATATGTATTTCTGGAGACAAATCTGCCAGTATGTTTACTCCTAGATCTCTCTCATTTTCTGTCTCTTGAAGTTGTACTCCAGCCACCGAGTAGTCAAGCTTGGGCCTTCTTGCACTTGTACCCATTCTCATTACCTTACATTTTGAGGTATTGAATTTCATTAGCCACTTTTCTGACCACTCATGCAGATTATTTAGATCCTCCTGAAGTTCTCTACCATTGTTCTCGTTTTTTACTTTCTTCACAATCTTTGCATCATCTGCAAACATATTCATGAAAGAATTTACAGACTCTGGTAGGTCATTTACATATACAAGGAACAAAAGTGGCCCTAAAACTGAACCCTGTGGAACTCCACTACTAACTCTTCTCCATTCAGACACTGAGTGTCTTACTCTAACCCTCTGTTCCCTTCCTTCTAAGTAAGTTTTTATCCATTCCTAAACATTTCCACCTATTCTAGCCATTGATTGCAGCTTCCTAATAAGTCTCCCATGTGGAACAGTGTCAAACGCTTTCTGGAAGTCTTGGAATATGCAATCTGCCCAGCCCTCTCTTTCCTGTAAGATTCGGCTTACCTCATCATAAAATTCTAATAAGTTTGTTACTGTTGATCTACCTTCTCTGAAGCCATGTTGCCTCACTGACAAAAAGTTGAAGGATTCCAAGTGAAGAGGGATATGTTTCCTTAGTAGTTTCTCCATAACTTTGCAAACTATGCTGGTCAAGGAAACTGGTCTATAGTTCAGAGCCGTATCCCTCCTTCCCTTTTTGAAGATAGGTATCACATTTGCTTGTTTCCAGCATCTTGGAATCTCCCCCGACTCCAGTGACTCCTTAAATATGATACTTAGTGCCACTGATATTGTGCTTGCGCATTTTTTAAGCACATGAGGGGATATGTCATCAGGACCTGTAGCTTTATGGACATCTAAATCCATCAGCGCTTTGCATACCTCTGTGGCTGTAAGGTTGATGTTCTCTGATACCGGCCCTTGAGCTTCTATCACCGCAATCTGAGGGGTTGGGGTATTTTCTACTGTAAATACTGACTGAAACTCCTTGTTCAATTCTTTGCAGATCTCTTCGTCCGTCTCAGTGATGCTTCCATCCGCTCTCTTTAGCCTTAAAACCAGTTCTTTTACCTTCAGTTTTCCTCTGATAAAGCTGTGGAAAAGCTTGGGATTTTCTTTAGCCTTCCTGGTGATGTCCCTCTCATAATCTCTCTCTGCCTCTCTCCTTTTACTTAGGTAGTCATTTCTTGCTCTTTTGTAGGTTTGCCAGGCATTTATGTTTTTTCTCCTCCTATACCTTTTCCAGCATTTGTCTCTCCACTCCTTAGCTCTTTTACACCCATTATCGAACCATTTCTCTCTGGCATGAATTACACCTACTTTGGTGAAGGAATTTAAAGACTGTCACCATATCCCCTCTCACTCTTCTAGCTTCGAGTGATGGTAAGTCTAATTCCCTCAGCCTCTCATCATAACTGAGATTGCGTATTTCTGGCACCAGCTTCGTGGCTGTGTGTGTGTGTGTGAGTGTGCATATATATATATATATATATATATATATATATATATATATATATATATATATATATATATATATATATATATATATATATATATATATATATATATATATTATATATATATATATATATATATATATATATATATATATATATATATATATATATATATATATATATATATATATATATATATATATATATATATATATATGTATATATATATATATATATATATATATATATATATATATATATATATATATATATATATATATATATATATATATATATATATATATATATATATATATATATATATATATATATATATATATATATATATATATATATATATATATATATATATATATATATATATATATATATATATATATATATATATATATATATATATATATATATATATATATATATATATATATATATATATATATATATATATATATATATATATATATATATATATATATATATATATATATATATATATATATATATATATATATATATATATATATATATATATATATATATATATATATATATATATATATATATATACTATATATATATATATATATATATATATATATATATATATATATATATATATATATATATATATATATATATATATATATATATATATATATATATATATATATATATATATATATATATATATATATATATATATATATATATATATATATATATATATATATATATATATATATATATATATATATATATATATATAAAATATCGAAATAAGCATATTACATATGTGAAAACATGAATAATTTTTTACCCTGACCGGGACTTGAACCTAGGACTTATAATTACTAAGTCAAGGCGCTACCAACTACACACCACAGAAGGTTATGAGTAATCCAACCTTATATCTTATATCTGCTCTACTTAGGAATGAACGCATTCTATCTGAATGACACTATGTTCATATTACAGAATCCCCAACCTCGCTCGTGGCTTCCTTTTCACATTTAATTCAATTCCCAATCTCATTCGGGTAATTAAATAACCAAATAAGCACATTACATATGTGAAAACATGAATCATTTTTTACCCCGATCGGGACTTGAAGCTAGGACTTATAATTACTAAGTCAAGGCGCTACCAACATATGTAATGTGCTTATTTGGTTATTTAATGGCCCGAATGAGATAGGAAATTGAATTAAATGCAAAAATGAAGCTACGAGCGACGTTGGGGAATCTGTAATATGAACATAGTGGCATTTAGATAGAATGCGTTCATTCCTAAGTATAGCAGATATAAGCTATAAGGTTGAATTCCTTTTAACCTTCTGTGGTGTGTAGTTGATAGTGCCTTGACTTAGTAATTATAAGTCCTAGGTTCAAGTCCCTGGTCGGGGTAAAAAATTATTCATGTTATCACATAAGTAATGTGCTTATTTGGTTATTTAATGGCCCGAATGAGATTGGGAATTGAGTTAAATGTGAAAATGAAGCCACAAGCGAGGTTGGGGAATCTGTAATATGAAGATAGTGGAATTCAGATAGAATGCGTTCATTCCTAAGTATAGCAGATATAAGCTATAAGGTTGGATTCCTTTTAACTTTCTGTGGTGTGTATTTGGTAGTGCCTTGACTTAGTAATATAAGTCCTAGGTTCAAGTTCCGGTCGGGGTAAAAAATTATTCATGTTTGCACATATGTCATGTGCTTATTTGGTTATTTAATGGCCCGAATGAGATTGGGAATTGAAATAAATGTGAAAATGAAGCCACGAGCGAGGTTGGGGAATCTGTAATATGAACATAGTGGCATTCAGATAGAATGCGTTCATTCCTAAGTATAGCAGATATAAGCTATAAGGTTGGATTCCATTTAACCTTCTGTGGTGTGTAGTTGGTAGTGCCTTGACTTAGTAATTATAAGTCCTAGGTTCAAGTACCGGTCGGGGTAAAAAATTATTCACATATATATATATATATATACATATATATATATATATATATATATATATATATATATATATATATATATATATATATATATATATATATATATATATAATTTTTTTTTTCTATTCTATCTACCTTGGCTGTTTCCCCCATTGGGAGGTAGCCGACATCAGAATAGAAGCATGACAGGTATTACTTTGAGCTATGGGCAATGACGAGGAAGCTAGCGACCATTCAGATGGCACTGCTGGAGTGCCACAGCCCATCCTCCAGGCTCTTCCACAACCTGTGTCACTTCATAATGCCAACTCAGCTTCTACCTGTACCACAGGGCTACCTCTGTAAGATGCAGCCCCGTGGTAACAGTAGATGCCCATCAGAGCTGCGTCTCAATCGCTCGCCACTCATTCCTATTCCTAGCATGCTCACTTGCTTCCCTTACATCCATCCTCCTATCATTCAGGGCTCTCCTTACTCCATCCACCAACCCAAACCTAGGCCTCCCTTTAGCATTTCTCCCATCATCTCTCGCATTCATCACCTTTTTCAGCAGTCTTTCATTATCTATCCTCTCCATATGGCCAAACCATCTCAGAACATTTATATCTACTCTAGCTGCCAATTCTCTCCTCACACCCGTTCTTGCTCTCACCACTTCATTCCTAACCCTATCCAACCGAGATGCATCAGTCATACTCCTCAGTCATTTTATCTCAAACACATTTAGTTTTTATCTCTCACTTACTTTCATACCCCCATAACTCTGATCCATACATCACAGTTGGCACAACCACTTCCTTATACTAAACCTTCTAAACATTCATTTTCAATCCTCTATTCTTCATCACTCCTTTCAACACACCCAACCCTTTACATCCTTTATTCACTTTGTGACACACGTCTGCCTTCACTCCACCATTTGCAGCTATAACCGAGTCTAAATACTTAAACTTATCAACCTCCTCAAGTGTCTCTCAGTTCAACATAGCATTCAATCCAGCACCATCCTCATTTCCTGGACACCTCGCAACTTATATCTCTCACACACCATTCCATATTCTGACACTAACTGACAAAGCTTCTCCTCTGAATCTGTCACTATCACAGTATCATCTGCAAGCAGTATCTGATTCAGCTCCCACTCGTTATCATCCCTATCTACCATTCATTGATTTTAGAAACTTATTGTATTCACGTGGCTGCTTTCCAATAACTACTAAACCTACGAGAGTAACTGAAAATAATGCATCTCTAATCGATCATATCTGGACCACAAATCTTGAAGACAACATAAGTAATTACATAGTGTACACCGACATAACAGATCATTTCGCAGTATACTCCCAGTTTAAAAAAGAAGAACATAAATTTGATGCATATGTAGAAAAAAGACATTACTCTGATGATAACATAGCTAAATTTACCAGAGATATATCACATGAAAAATGGCAACATATCATAGACCTAAATAATGCAAATGAAGCTTTTAATAAATTTCACTGTACATTTAGAGATAAATTTCTAGACTGCTTTCCTTTAAGAAAATCGACTGTAAATAATAAAAACAACAGATGCCCACACATAACTGCAGGATTAAAAAATAGTATCAAAGAAAAACACCGATTAGAGAGGCTTGCATCAAAATGGCCTTTGTCTTTTGGAACCAGATATAAAGCTTACGGAACAAATTAGTAACACTACTCCGAGCTGCAAAAAATATATATTTTCAGGATAAGCTTAAGCAGGAACAAAGAAACAGCAAGTCCACCTGGAATACAATAAACAGCCTAATGGGACGAAAACAAATTAATCACTCAAAGGAAATCAAATTAAAAAATGATAATGACCACACTGCTAATTTCTTTAATAATCATTTCTTAACTATAGCACAACCAACACAGGAACAACAAAATGTGCAGCAAAACTCACACCGACAGTTTCTTAATAATCCACCAGACTTTTCGTTTAACTTGTATCCTGTAACAAGGGAGGAAGTCACTAAATATATAAAAACCTTAAAACCAAATACAGCATCGGGATATGATGAAATTCCATCAAAACTACTCCAGGTCACTGCCCATTACATTGGTACCCCACTTATCCACATAATCAATCTATGTTTTCAGCAAGGATGTTTTCCAGACAAACTAAAAAGTGCTAAAGTAATACCTATATTCAAGTCAGGCACTGTAGATGATGAAAATAACTATAAACCTATATCAATCTTACCGTCCTTAAGTAAAGTGTTTGAAAAAGCGATTGTTCACAGACTTAAAGAATTCCTTGAAAATTTCAACCTATTATCCGAAAATCAATAAAGATTCCGTAATAATAAGACCACTGAAAAAGCAATAATGAACTTTACAAGTGATGTTTATAAAAATTTGGAAAATAAAAACTTTGTTGCAGGGGTTTTCATAGACTTGTCCAAAGCATTTGACTCATTAGACCATGATATACTAATAGAAAAACTAACTTGTGTAGGTATTAGGGGAACACTATTACATTTATTTAGGAGCTACTTGAAAAATAGAAAACAAGCCGTATATTGTAATGGGAAAGCATCTTTGTTGCAAACGATTGAGAGGGGAGTACCACAGGGATCAATACTGTGCCCATTGGCATTTTTAGTTTATATAAATGATATTTCCAATGCCAGTAATAAATTCAAATATATTCTTTATGCAGATGACACCAGCCTTCTCTTGCATGATAATAACCTTGACCACCTGCATTCTGTTTTAAATAGTGAACTAGAAAAAAATAACAACTGGGTCTCTGTTAATAAATTAAAGCTAAATGTTTCCAAAACTGACTATATCTTATTTCAAAATAGATCTGTAGTACACAATATTGGTCAAGTTAATATGAATGGTATGAAGCTAAAAGAGTTGCTTGTTAGAAATTTTTGGGAGTGATTATTGATGAAAATTTAAGTTGGAAATATTATATTCAATCTGTCTGCTCAAAACTGTCCACACGTGTGGAGTTTTGTATAAAATTCGCCATAACCTAACAAATGAGGCCTTAAAAAGCATATACTATTCCCTGTGTTATCTTCATATTATATACTGTTTGTCCATCTGGGGTTGTACTTGGCCGTCAATTGTAAGGGATGTATTTGTAACTCAGAAAAGACTGATCAGAACTATTACATATAGTGGAAAATATGACTCAACTTCCTCTTTATTCAAGGAGCTAAACTAACTTAAATTTAATTACTTGATATAATATTTCTGTCTTATCATTATACAGTGATGTTAATGACAACAAAATTATTTAGATTTATTCAACACAACCATGGAACCAGAGGTAATAAAATAAATTTGATATGTCCACAGCCGAGAACAACCTTGTACAAATTTTCTATTCAACTGTTTTGGCCCAAAATGTTGGAATGCATTACCAGATGATTTAAAAACAACTGGCACAACTTTATTTAAAATGAAACCCAAACAGCATTTACTTACTAGGCAAAATCAAGCAGCTGTTGATTAATAATTAATACAGTATTGGCGTATCATTATGTCCAGGTTAAGGTCAGGCTACTGTTTTGTTTTATTACAAGATAAGTATGAGATTGCTATATTGGAGCTTTTGTTAACTATTGCCGTCATACTTTAAATTATGTGAAATGTATATTAAACTGCCTGCCAAGGAGCTCTTGCTCAGCAGGCTAGGGCCTCTGAATATAATGTACATATTTATTCCTGTATGTATACTAAATATTTGACAATAAAATCTATGACTATGACTATGACTATTCTCAAACCTCAACCACGTTCTCAATTATTCACCTTTTGCTTACGCCTCCATCAGTATGCAAATTGAACAGCCATGATGACATCACACATCCCTGTCTCAGTCCCACACTCACTGGAAACCACTCACTCACTTCATTCCCTACCCTAACACAAGCTCTACTGCCCTCATACAAACTCTTCACTGCTTGCAATAGTCTACCATCAATTCCATATTACCTCAAAACATTTCAAATTGCCTCTCTATCAACTCTATTATACACTTTCTCCAGATCCAAAAATGCAAAATACACATCCTTACCCTGGTAAATATTTCTAACATAACTGCCTATCAAAATCTAATCTATACAACCTCTACCTCTCCTATGCCCACTCTGCACTTCCACAATCACATTTTCTGTTTTATCCCTAATACTATTAATCAGTATCTTACCATACACTTTTCCTACCACACTAAACAAACTTACACCCCTAAAACTATTGAATTCATACGCATTTCCCTGACCTTTGTATACTGGCACTATACAAGCAATCAACCATTCCACTGGCACCATTGACAATATAAAGCATATATTAAACACTCTCACTAACCATTCCAATGCAGTCACACCCCTTTCTTTCAATACATCTGCTCTCAGGTGCTTTACCTGCATTCGTTTCATCCAATCCATTTTTCACCTCCTCTCTTGTAATCTCTCTCTCACTTTCATCATCCATTACTAGCACTTGAACACTCCACTTCCACCATAGATGCCTTTCTATCTTCCTCAACATTCAGCAACCACTCAAAATATTCTGCCCATCTTTTCCTTGCATCATTCCCTCTTAACATCTGTACATTCACATCTTTCACTGTCTCTTCCATCCTAGATCCACCCTTCCTTACTCTCTACACTTCTTTCCAAAATTTCTTTTTATTCTCCTTATATGACCTACTAAAATCCTCTCCCTACCTAACATTTGCCAACCTGTTCTCTACCTCTACCTTCCACTTGGTTTCCACATCTTTCTCTCTATATCTTTTATACTTCTCCCTACTGTTACACTGCAGCCAATCCTCAAAAGCCCTCTATTTCTCTTCCACCTTCATCTAAAAGTTGAACATCTAAATGCACAATCATTAATAGGAAATTTTAATCAGATAGAGGCCCACATATTGAGCCGAGACATTGACGTAATGAGTATTAGCGAGTCATGGCTTCTCCCCCTTACAGCTAATCGTTTCATAGATATATCTGGTTATTCAGTTTATCGCAGTGATGCAGGAATGGGTGGAGGAGTATGTGTGTACGTGAAGGAAGACCTCTAGGTGAATGTTTTAACTACTACTCTCGAGAGGCCTGACAACATGGAAGATATTTGGTTGAGTATCCAGGACAGAAACCTTCCTTCTTTTATAATTGGATGTGTTTATCGTCATCCGCATGCACGCTATAACTCTTTTACATATTTGGGTGATGTCTTTACTACAATGTGTTTACGCAATAAACCCCTTTTGATTTTAGGTTATTTTAACGATGATCAGTTTCTCTCAGATAACAAAATTGGAAAAATAACCCAATCCCTACATTTAACCCAGATGGTTAAAAAAGCCACCCGCATTATGTCTACTTCCTCAACATTAATAGACTTGGCTATTACAAACAGACCTAATTTTATTATCCACTCTGATGTTCTTTCAAGCCCTGTAGGTGATCATGAGCTTCTCACCATCACTATCAATGTAAGGAAAGAAAGGAAACCTCCAGAAATTAGAACATTTCGGTCGTTAAGAAATTACTCTCAAAATAATTTTTGTGACCTTCTTCTAAATGATACAGATGCTTTAAATTATATTCTACGTACTGATAATGTCAATAACCAAGTTTCCTTTTTCACGAGCACTTTTATTGAATGTTTAAAATCTTGCGCTCCTTTTGTAACAAAAGAGATTAAGCGGCCCTACGCTCCTTGGATTGATGATCAACTAAAGGAGGCGATAAAAAACAGAAACAGTGTGCATAAAGTGTTTAAGCTAAATAGGTTAGATCCCATGGCTGAAAGTATCTATCGAAAACAAAAAAGAAAGTAAAAAATATGATATCCATTAGTAAATCGAATTACTTTAAAGAACAATTTTTGAAAAGTAAGGGTAGCATTAAGGGTACATGGAACGTTATAAAGAAAATAATTCCTGGAAATAAAAAATCATCTGGATTGCTAGGAGATTCAGAAGCTGAGCTCAAAAATAAAGTGGAGGAATTTAACAAACACTTTGCCATGATAGGAGAAAACACTTTCAGGAAATCCCAAGAAAACCCGAAAGATTCTAATTTACTTTTGAATAATCGTCCTTCATTACCATCAAGAAACTTGAATAAATTTAGGCCACAGCCAGTCGACATCAACACTTTAATACTGACCATTAAGAGTTTAAACGCAACAAAATCTTATGGCTCTGACGGGATACCTTTTTGATTCTTGGTCGATTCCTTACCCGTTACCATTTACTATATCCTTATAATTATGAATACATCCATTGTAACAGGTGTTCATCCGGATTTCTGGAAGCATTCTATTGTGGCCCCAGTTTTTAAAAACGGAGATGCTGAAAATGTTGGAAACTACAGACCTATTTCTCTATTGCCCATCCTCTCAAAGATACTAGAAAAAATAATTGAGAACCAATTGATTGATTTTCTCGATTCTAATAAATTACTTGCAAAAAATCAACATGGCTTCCGACCAAATCTTTCCACTGAAACAGCTTTGCTCTCAGTTACCAATAAAATTTATGAAAACACTGAAAACAAGAAAATATCCCTACTCTTGCTTCTTGATCTCTCTAAAGCATTTGATAGCGTCAACCATCAAATTTTACTCAAAAAATGCAAAGATTTGAATATTGATTCACTTTGGTTTGAAAACTATCTTGAAAATCGAGTTCAGTCAGTACCCATTGGATCAGCCATATCCTCTCCTCAGAAAATAAAGCTTGGAGTCCCTCTGGGATCGATCTTGGGGCCTTTACTATTTCTTATTTACATAAATGATCTGCCTATATATATTCGTGACTGCCTCCTTGTTATATATGCCGATGACACTCAGATCTTACTGACAGGAGAGATTGATAAAACTAATGAATTGCTACAAAAAGCGAAAGAGGTTCTAATTAGTGCTAAAGCTTATTACAAT
>JAXCGZ010017000.1:57500-92500 GCA_037179515.1 Halocaridina rubra
AGGAGATTACATCAAAATGAATGAGCTTTTTGCAGTTATTGACTGGAGGACCTTGTTTAACAATAAATTTGTACAAGAAATGTAGGACATCTTTTGTGAAAAAATGGGAAGATAGTAGATTGCTGCATACCTGTCACCAAAGTAGGTGTTATTCATGCCAGAGAGAAATGGTTCTATAATGAGTGTAAAAGATCTATGGAGTGGAGAAACAAATGCTGGAAAAGGCATAAGAGGAGAAAAGAACATAAATGCCTGGCAGACCTATAAAAGAGCAAGAAATGATTAACTAAATAAAAGAAGGGAGGCAGAGAGAGACTATGAAAGGGACATCACAAGGAAGGCTAAAGAAAATCCCAAACTTTTCCACAGCTTTATTAGAGGAAAACTGAAGGTAAAAGGACAGGTTTTGAAGCTTAAGAGAGCGGATGGAAGCATCACTTAGATGGATGAAGAGATCTGCAAAGAATTGAACAAGGAGTTTTAGTCAGTATTTACAGTATAAAATACCCCCACCCCCTCAGCTTGAAGAGATAGAAGCTCATTGGCCGGTATTAGAGAACACCATCCTCCAGCCACTGGGGTATGGAAAGCACTGATGGAGTTAGATGTTAATAAAGCTACAGGTCCTGATGATATATCCCCTCATGTACTTGAAAAATGCTCATATTCAATATCAGTAGCACTAAGTATCATATTTAAAAAGTCGCTGGAATCAGGGGAGATTCCAAGATGCTGCAAACAAGCGAATATGATACATATCTTCAAAAAGGGATGGAGGGATATGGCTCTAAACAATAGACCTGTTTCCTTGACCAGCATAGTTTGCAAAGTTATGGAGAAACTACTAAGATAACATATCTCTCTTCACTTATAATCCTTCATCTTTTTGTCAGTGAGACAACATGGCTTCAGAGATGGTAGATCAACAATAACAAACTTTTTAGAATTTTATAATGAGGTAAGCCGAATCTTACAGGTAAATGAGGGCTGGACAGATTGCATTTTCCTAGACTTCCTGAAAGCATTTGACACTGTCCCACACGGAAGACATTAAGAAGCTGCAAGCAATGGCAAGAATAGGTGGAAACATCTTCAAATGGATAAAAACATACTTAGAAGGAAGGGAACAGAGGGTTAGAGTAAGACACTCAGTGTCTGAATGGAGAAGAGTTAGTGGTGGAGTTTCTTAGGGTTCAGCTGTAGGGCCACTTTTGTTCCTAGCATAGCTTAATGACCTACCAGAGTCTGTAAATTCATTCATGAATATTTTTGCAGATGATGCAAAGATTGTGAAGAAAGCAAGAAACGAGAACAATAGTAGACAACTTCAGGAAGATCTAAATAGTCTGCATGAGTGGTTAAAAAGTGGCTAATGAAATTCAGGACTTCAGAATGAAAGGTATTGATAATGAGGACAAGTGCAAGAATGCCCAAGCTTGACTAATCAATGTCAGCAGTAGAACTTTAAGAGACAGAGAATGAGAGAGATCTTGGTGTAAATATACTGGCCAAATTGTTGCCAGAATTCATAAAAATGGAATAGTAATGGCAGCATTTGCTTTCTTAGCAAATGTAATGGTAGCCCTCTGGCACATGGACAAGGAAATGTTCAAGAATATATATGTAACCTATGTGATGCAAAAGCTTGAATATGCAGCCCCCTTTTGGAATCCGCACTTGAAAAAGCATTTAGTTATGCTGAAAAAACTTCAAAGACATGCCACAAAACTGGTACCAGAGATATGCAATCTCAGTTATCATAAGAGACTGAGGGACTTATACTCACCATCACTCAAAGCTAGAAGATTTAGGGGAATATAGTGACAGTTTTTAAATTTCTTCATGTTTATGACAGAGTGGATAGGAATCGATAGTTTGATATGGCTGGCACTAGAACTAGAGATCATAGTTTGAGCTTTATAAGAAAACTTCTTTGCAGGATGGTTGGAAGTACTTTTTTTAGTGTAAGAGTAGTTGATAATTGGAATTTGCTAAGCGAGGAGGTAGTTAATGCTAACTCAATCCATAGTTTAAGGACAAGTATGATAAGCATCACTAAGTACAAAATGGAACCAATCAGGAGACGGGAAGTTACGAGCTTGGGGCTCTTTCGAATTTTTACTGGTGTTTTTGAGAGACCAGTAATAATGTATAAAGCTTGTACAAAATTTCCCTGAATAAGAGATTTTGCAGAGTATTGTTAGCAAAATAAAAACATTATATTTGTACTTAGCAAGACTGTCCAAAATATCAAAGGAAAAAAATGAGAACTCTTTTGAGAAGGGAAAAAGAAGAAGCTGTCCTGTCCTGCCTTGAGTGAGGTTTAAAAGAGTTGCCAGAGGCTGAGCCATCACATCACATTACCTAATTTTTTATGTAAATTGGGTATATCTCTTACAGCCATTTACCTGATCCAGTGGTTCCATATATTGCTAAAATTTATATCCTTCCCATTTAGATTAACTTGATAATTAGTTTCTTGTATGAAGTAATTGAATAATTAAATAAATACGGAAAATGCGCCTGTCAACAGTACTGAGTGAAGCTGCCAAGTAGCACAGCTGTCTTATTTTTTCTTTTTCCTTTGTTCTCTTTTATATATATATATATATATATATATATATATATATATATATATATATATATAATTATATTATATATATATATATATATATATATATATATATATATATATATATATATATATATATATATATATATATATATATATATATATATTTAAAATCTGATCCTGTGATAACATACCTTGGCTAACAAGTGATTAATAATTTTTTCTTCTGAAATGATCAGCTTATCAGTTAAGAAGAATATATAGCAAAAACAGGAGGTTTTCTCCTCATATACAAATTTGAATTTTTCTTCAAGTGAACTTTTTTTTGCTTTTTTTCTTCTCAAATTACCAAAGTCAAATTTTAAGTTAGGATGTGTGTTACCAGAAAAGTGATAAACTGAGTAACTAAATAGTTCTCATATGAAGATATAGAAATATAGAAAATTTTCTCTCTTTTTTTTCTCTATATATATTTTGTGAAAATGAGGCCAACTTTGTCCTACCCCCCATCCAAAGGTTCGGAGAGGGGTGGTAGAGGATCTCTGGGGGGTGTAGCAGGAGGAGGAGTGGCTGTTAGGAGATTGAACAAAAGGTCAAGGAATTAGAGACACCCGTTATAAACCTTGATGATAAAGTTTGGAATAAGGATAGAGAAATGAAAGAGAATGAAACACTCAGAGAGGATATAAGATTTTTAGAGCAAGCAAATAAAGCACAAGGGCAAGAGAGAAAAGAAACGAATAAAGAAGTTGGAAGGGGAAAAGAGAGAATTAGAAATCAGAATTTCTTAACAAGCATATAACAACAAACAGCTGAATGACAACCTGAATTCATTAAATGTTAATTCACTGCTCTCTTCTGAAAGAGGCGAGACTGCAGCTTGGAATATCCAGAATAAGGAAAACATGGAACAGTCTAGGAAATAGTTTCAGGAGCTGAATATGGAACATGATGCCATGAAGACTTCCTTGGCTGATGCACTAAATGGGAATGTGGCTGTAAAAAAGGCTGTGAAGGTGGTGGCACTGGAAAACATTCAAAAAGTTGACTATAAAAAACAGTAATAGAAAAAATGAAAGTCATTGTGATGGAGAGGGCATATCAACTGATTAAACAGGCAATTGATAAAGAGAAGACAGCAGTAACCTCACGCATAAGTGAATCCCAGGAGTCAACATGGCAGGGGAGACTTGAAGAAAATAAAGCTAGGATTTTAGACCTGATAAGAAAGTTTGGAGTAGTGTGTGGTCCTCAGGATATTGTAAATATTCACCAACTAGGTAAATATTATAGGGAGGGAATGCAAAGGCCAACAAAAGTAACGTATGAGAGAGGAGACACATACAGTATAGAGAAATATTGATGGGGAAAAAAAGCCTAAAAGACCACCAAGAATTCAAAAAAAGTGTTCATTAGACGATGCAGAAAACAGGAAGAGATGGAAAGGATAAAAAAAAAACTTGTTACAAGGGGCTAGAAGCTTAAATGAGGAAAGAAATAAGAAAGAGAAGAAAAATTTTAATTTCAGAGTTCATTCAGACAAGGGGGAGATAAAAGAGATAATGATAAAAGATCAGGGGATCAACGGGCTTCATTAAGATTGCTATACATAACTGTGGATGGATTAACTGGAAAGGCAATAGAATTAAAAGACAGGATTCACAACAGTAAGGCAGATATAGTAGCAGTTGCAGAGACTAATTTGAGTAAGGGCATAAACTGTCCCATATTTTCTTAAGGGATTCAGAATATTAAGGTTGAAAGATTTGAGAGGAGTGGTGGAGGGATAGGACTGCTCATAAGTGAAAGAATTCAGGTCGAAGAAATAAACTTTGCTATAGAAATTGAGTTTAAGAAAATTCTTGTTTTTTGCATAAATATCGTGTCAGAGAGCAATATAATAACTGTTGTACATATAACCCACTAAGGAACCAACATTGGCTAGAAGTTTATGAGGAAAGTCATAGCTTGAGCTTTGTAAGAAAGCCTCTTAGCAGGATGTTAGGAAATACTTTTTTAGTGCAAGAGTAGTTGATAATTGGAATTCACTAAGCGAGGAGGTAGTTAATGCTGACTCAATCCATAGTTTTAAGGACAAGTATGCTACGTATCACTAAGTACAAAATGGAACTAATGACGAGACAGGAACTTACGAGCTTGGGGTTGTCTCCTGTAAGCACAATTAGGTAATTACATTTAGTTAATTACACACTCACTCACAAAGACACTCTCGATTTTTTCCGTGTCTTTTTGAATGACCATGACTAAAGTATAAAACTTGTACAAAATTTCCCTTGAATAAGAGATTCTGCAGAGTATTGTGAGTAAAAAAAAAATATATATTTGTAGTTAGAGAGACTGTCCAAAATATCAATGGAAAATAACTGAGAACACCTTCAAGAAGGGAAAAAGAGGAAGGTGTCCTCTCCTGCCTTGAAAGAGGTTTAGATGAGTTACTAGAGGCAGAGCCATCACATCACATTACCTAATTTTTTGTGTAAATTGGGGAGAGCTCTTACAGCCGTTTACCTTGATCCTGTGGTTCCATATATTGTTAAAAGTTAATATCCTTCCCATTTAGATTAACTTGATAGTTATTTTGTTGATATAATTAAAGAAATACGAAATATTCACCTGTCAACAGTACTGAGTGAAATTGCCAAGTAGCACAGTGGTCTTATTTTTTCTTATTGCTTTGTTCTCTTATATATATATATATATATATATATATATATATATATATATATATATATATATATATATATATATATATATATATATATATATATATATATATATATATATATATATATATATATATATATATATATATATATATATATATATATATATATATATATATATATATATATATATATATATATATATATATATATATATATATATATATATATATATATATATATATATATATATATATATATATATATATATGATCCTGTGGCTCCTTATATTGTTAAAATTAATATCTTTCCCATTTAGATTAATTTGATAGTTTGTTGAAATAATTAAAGAAATACGAAATATACACCTGTCAACAGTACTGAGTGAACTTGCCAAGTAGCACAGTGGTCTTATTTTTTCTTTTTGCTTTGTTCTCTTATATATATATATATATATATATATATATATATATATATATATATATATATATATATATATATATATATATATATATATATATATATATATATATATATATATATATATATATATATATATATATATATATATATATATATATATATATATATATATATATATATATATATATATATATATATATATATATATATATATATATATATATATATATATATATATATATATATATATATATATATATATATATATATATATATATATATATATATATATATATATATATATATATATATACATATATATATATATATATATATATATATATATATATATATATATATATATATATATATATATATATATATTGATTTAGATTTAAAGTCTGATCCTCTAATAACAAACCTTTGTTAACAAGTGATTAATAATTCTTTTCTTCTGAAATGACCAGTTTATCAGTTAATAAGAAAAGTTTTATTTTGTATTTTTTCTTCTCAAGTTACCAAAGTCAAATTTTAAGTTAGGATGTGTGTTACAAGAAAAGAGATAAACTGAGTAACTAATTAGTACTCATGTGAAGATAAAGAAATATAGAAACTTTTATCTCCCTTTTTTTTCTTCTTTCTATATTTTATGAAAAGGAAAACATCAAAATGAGGCCATCTCTATCCCCGTCCCGACATCCAATGGTCGAGGCAGGAATGGGAGAAGATCTTTGGGGGATGTAGCAGGAGGAGGAGTGGCTGTTAAGAGATTGAAACAAAAAGTCAAGGAATTAGAGACACAGGTTATAAACCTTGATGATAAAATTCGGAATATGGATAAAAAATGAAATAGAATGAAACACTCAGAGAGGAAATGAGATTTTTGGAGGAAGCAAATAAAACACAAGGGCAAGAGAGAAAAGAAACAAATAAAGAATGGAAGGGGAAAAGAGTAAAATAGAAACCAGAATTTCTAAAAAAGAAAATAATAATAAATAACTGAATGACAACCTGAATGAATAAAATGTTAGTTCACTACTCTCTTCTGAGAGAGAAGAGATTGCAGCTTGGAATGTCCAGATTATGGAAAACATGGAACAGTTAAGAAAAGAGAGTCAAAAGCTGAATACAGAACATGATGCCTTGAGAACTTCCTTTGCTGATGCACTAAATGGGAATGTGGCAGTAAAAGAGGCTGTGAAGGTGGTGCCACTGGAAAACATACAAACAATTGGCTATAAAGACACAGTAATAGAAAAAATGAAAGTCATTGTGATGGAAAGGGCAAATTCACAGATTAAATAGGTACTTGATAAAGAGAAGAGAGTGGTAACCTCAGGCATAAGTGAATCCCAGGAGCCAACATGGCAGGGGAGACTTGAAGAAAATAAAGCTAGTATTTTAGACCTGATAAGAAAGCTTGGAGTAGTATGTGGTCCGGAGGATATTGTAAATATTTACCAACTAGGTAAATAATCCAGGGAGGGAAAGCAAAGGCCAACAAAAGTAACCTTTGATAGAGGAGACACATGTTGAGAAATATTGATGAGAAAAAGAGACTAAAAGACCTTCAAGAATTCTAAAAAGTGTTTATTAGACGATACAGAAAACAGGTAGAGATGGAAAGGATCAAAAACTTTTTGCAAGAGGCTAGAAGTTTAAATGAGGATAGAAATAAGGAAGAGAAAGATAATTTTAATTTCAGAGTTCTTCCAGACAAAGTGGAGATAAAAAAGATAACGACAGACGATCAGGGGATCCTCTGGCTTCATTAAGATTGCGATACACAACTGCTGATGGATTAGCTAGTAAGGTAGTAGAATTCACAACAGTAAGGCAGATATAGTGGCAAAACCAAAGACTAAGTTGAGTGAGGACATAAACAGTGTAACAGCTTTTCTTAAGGGTTTCAGAACGTTAAAAGTTGAAAGATCTGAGAGGACTGGTGGAGGGATAGCACTGCTCATAAGTGAAAGGATTCAGGTTGAAGATATAAACTTTGCTATAGAAATTGAGTTTAAGGAATTTCTTGTTGCTCGAGCAAATACTGGGTCAGAGAGCAATAAAATAACTGGTGTATATAACCCACCAAGGAACCAACATAGGCTAGAAATTTATGAGGAAAGTCATATAGGCATTTTTGAAATCATAGACTTAGTTGTTAACATTGCACGGGAGAGAAAATGTAGAATTTTGATTATAGGAAATTTTAATCATAAAGTGATTGATTGGCCAAATCTTGACTTTCACAGTGGTGAGGACTCATTCGGGGCAAGAATACTAGATTGAGTAAAAGGAAATTTCCTTCACCAACATGTAATGGAGTCAACGAGGGCCAGGGATAGGGATGACCCATCGTTTCTTAATCTTGTATTGACTGCTTAGGTGTTGGATATTGAAAAAATGAGTATGAACCACCAATTAGAAAGAGTGACCACTGTGTGTTGCTGATGAAGTATGTCACTGAAGATATTCTGCCTGAGAGTAGAGGCTCAAAGGACATGAGATGGAACTATTCGAAAGGAGATTGCTTAAAAAATAAATAAGCTCTTTGCGTTGATTGACTGGAAGACCTTACTTAACAACATCTCTGTACAAAAAATGTATGATATCTTTTGCGAGAAATATGGGAAGATAGTAGATTGCTACATTCCTGTCACCAAAGTAGGTGTAATTCAAGCCAGAGAGAAATGGTTCGATACTAAGTGTAAAAGAGCTAAGGAGTGGAGAGACAAATGCTGGAAAAGGCATAGGAGGAGAAAAAACATAAATGCCTGGCAGACCTATATAAGAGCAAGACATGATTACCTAAGTAAAAGAAGAGAGGCAGAGAGAGACTATGAAAGGGACATCACAAGGATGGCTAAAGAAAATCCCAAACTTTTCCTTAGCTTTATCAGAGGAGGACTAAAGGTAAAAGAACAGGTTTTAAAGCTTATGAGATCGGATAGAAGCATCAATGTGACAGATGAAGAGATCTGCAAAGAATTGAACAAGGAGTTTCAGTCAGTATTTACAGAAGAAAATACCCCACCCCCTCAGATTGCATAGATAGAAACTCATGGGCCAGCATTAGAGAATACCATCCTTTCAGCCACAGAGGTATGCAGAGCGCTGATGGAGTTAGATGTTCATAAAGCTACAGTTCCTGATGATATATCCCCTCATGTACTTAAAAAATGCAAAAATTTTATGTCAGTGGCACTAAGTATCATATTTAAAAAGTCGCTGCAGTCAGGGGAGTCTCCAAGATGCTGCAAACAAGCAAATGTGATACCTATCTTCAAAGAGGGAAAGAGGGGTTTGGCTCTAAACTATAGACCTGTTTCCTTGACCAGCATAATTTGCAAAGTTATGGAGAAACTACTAAGGAAACATATCTCTCTTCACTTGGAATCCTTCAACTTTTTGTCAGTGAGACAACATTGCTTCAGAGAAGGTATATCAACAGCAACAAACTTATTAGAATATTATGATGAGGTAAGCCAAATCTTACAGGGGAGAGAGGACTTGGCAGATTACATATTCCTGGACTTCCTGAAAGCATTTGTCACTGTCCCATATGGAAGACATTAAAAAACTGCAAGCAATGGTTAGAATAGGTGGAAATGTCTTGGAATAGATAAAAACATACTTAGAAGGAAGGGAACAGAGGGTTAGAGTAAGACACTCAGTGTCTGAATGGAGAAGAGTTAGTAGTGGACTTCGAGCACAGGGTTCAGTTTTAAGGCCACTTTTATTTCTTGTATATGTATATGACCTACCAGAGTCTTTAAATTCATTCATAAATATGCTTGCAGATGATGCAAACATTGTGAAGAAAGTAAGAAATGAGAACAATGGTAGAGAACTTCAAGAAGATCTAAATAGTCTGCATGAGTGGTCAGAGAAGTGGCTAATGAAATTCAATAATTCAAAATGTAAGGTAATGAGAGTGGGCACAAGTGTAAGAAGGCCCAAGCATGATTACTCGGTGGCAGGAGTAGAACTTTAAGAGACAGAGAATGGGAGAAATCTTGGAGTAAATATAATGGCCGATTGTCTACAGAAATGCATATAAATAGCATAGTAAGGGCACCATATGGTTGCTTAGGAAATGTAAGGGTAGCCTTCAGGCACATGGTCAAGGATATGTTCAGAAATATTTATGTAGCGTAAGTGATTCCAAAGCTTGAATATGCAGCCCCTTTTGGGGTGCAAGAAATACGCACACTCAGTTATGATGAGAGCTGAGGGAATTAGACTTACCATCACTCGAAACTAGACAATTGAGGGGAAATATAGTGACAGTTTTTTATTTCCTTCATGTTTATGACAGAGTTGATAGAGATCGATATTTTGATATGGCTGGCACTAGAACTAGAGGTCAAAGTTTGAAGGTTCATAAGAAAACTTCTTTGCAGGATGTTAGGAGGTACTTTTTTAGTGTAAGAGTAGTTGATAATTAGAATTCACTAAGCGAGGAGGTAGTTAATGCAAACTCTATCCTTATTTTTAAGGACAAGTATGATAATTATTATTACGTATAAATTGGAACCGATCAGAATACGAGAAGCTACGAACTTGGGGCTCTTTCCTGTAAGCACCATTTGATCATTTCAATTAGGTAATTACATACACACATACCCACAAATATTTAAATTTCTTAAAAAAATAATGAGAAAATTTACGTTAAGCGTAACAGTGCATTACTAGTGGTGATACGAAAATACATACAAATATAGTATGAGAGAGAGAGAGAGAGAGAGAGAGAGAGAGAGAGAGAGAGAGAGAGAGAGAGAGAGAGAGAGAGAGAGAGATTTAAAATTAGGAAAAAGAGTTCAGCAGAATTCTAAAACACTTTACGAATGTAATGAATTTTGCTAGAAACTTTGTTTGAAACTTTCCCCTGTTATGAGATAAAAGTACCTAAATGTACCAAAGTCATGGAAATTTATTACTTTTTGTATTTCCACTGTTATTTACATGCCCTTGCTTTTATGTTTATATATATATATATATATATATATATATATATATATATATATATAATATATATATAATATATATATATATATATATATATATATATATATATATATATATATATATATATATATATATAACGAACCCACATTAGTCGCATCCCAACTTCCGCACTCCACTGTCGAACTATGGTAGCCCCCTACAAAACATTTATACTTATGATGTATCAAAATTATATGGAAATATATCAAAGGGATCCGTGAAAAAAATCAGATCTTTTCAATGTCGAGATTTGAAAAATCTCTCTCTCTCTCTCTCTCTCTCTCTCTCTCTCTCTCTCTCTCTCTCTCTCTCTCTCTCTCTCTCTTTCTGTCTCCTTGTTCGACGACGAGTGAATGGGGTAATAATTTGTGACTCCCAATCGGCCCTACAAGCCCTATCCTCGCCAAGACCCATCTGTGGCCGTGCTGTGGGAGATATACTATGTCGCCTCGCGGCCGCTCGGGATGCTTCTCTTGTTGTGTCGTTTGTATGGACGCCATCTCACATTGGGCTGACTGGCAACGACACAGCGGATCGTCTTGCCAAGGCGGCCTGTATGCTGGATGGGCATGCTGTGGACGCTGAGCCCTCCCTCCGATGCCTACGTAACATCATCTACTCAGCTGGGTTTGCCATGACGGTCGAGCGCAGGGACACGGAGAGGGCCAACAGTGTGTCCATACAGCACCATAATCACTTTCTTCACAGTCGCTACAAGTATCGCAGACGCGGGTTAATGGTGCGGAAAAACAATGTAGTTAGTGCTCGGCTCAGAATGGGGTATCGGCCTTTATGGCAGGTCTCCCAGACTCTAGATATGCCACAGTACACCTCCTGTAAATTATGCGACCGTCCTAATGCTAACACTCTTGACCACTATTGTCTTCAGTGCCCCACAGTGAGAGATGTTTTACCACGAGGTCAGAACTTAATACAGATCTGCTCATTTTTACTTAATGATGACAACCTTGATGTTATTCTTGCTCGTTATCCTCACTTTGGTGGCCATTAATTATATTGAATTATACATATATTTTCTGTATGTTGCTGTATAATTCTGTTTGTGCATTCTGCGTTTCTCTGAGCTTTACTTTTGTATATAATGTACTCTGTGCTCCCATACTGTGAGTTGTGTTAGTATGCAGCAATGTTTGTTCAATGTGTACACCTCCCTGTAAACTATGTTCTATTCTTGGTTTTGTATCCATTTGAAGCATTATTTGTATGAACTCATGTAATGTCTGACGCCTTGGCGCAATAAATTAATAAAATAAAATAAAATAATCTCTCTCTCTCTCTCTCTCTCTCTCTCTCTCTCTCTCTCTCTCTCTCTCTCTCTCTCTCTCTCTCTCTCTCTCTCTCTCTCTCTCTCTCTCCTAGTCTTTCTCCAGAACGTGTTAAATATAGAAAATTGAGCTGATGTTTGAACAACTTTTTATCGCCGGAGGTCTTTTTACAGCAACTTTAATATTGCTGAAAACATCACTTTTGAGAGAGAGAGAGAGAGAGAGAGAGAGAGAGAGAGAGAGAGAGAGAGAGAGAGAGAGAGAGAGAGAGAGAGAGAGAGAGAGAGAGAGAGAGAGATTTGAAGCACAGCAATTTGAAGAAAAAAAAACTGCAAACTGGGATTGTGGATTCTTAAGCTTGATGCAGAAAGAAATTTCTTGTAGACAAATGCCTTAGGGATGGTTGTACATAGTGGCACTACTTTACCATTTTCATTCACATTACATATTTTTTTTTTACTTATTACACTAAACTACATTTATTATTATTATTATTATTATTATTATTATTACTATTATTATTATTATTATTATTATTATTATTATTATTATTATTATTATTATTATTATTATTATTATTATTATTATTATTATTATTATTATTATGAACAGTAGTAGTAGTAGTAGTAGTAGTAGTAGTGGTGATGGTAGTAGTAGTAGTAGTAGTAGTAGTAGTAGAAGTATTTTTTGGGGAAAAATAAAAGAAATTGAAAGCTATCTACCATGAGACTATTATTTGAATATTTGAATCTGATGATAATCAGACATCTTGTTCATAATAACATTTATATTCCTTCATAGATATATTAATATGAGTATCTCTATTTCTCTTTATGTTTTCTTCTTGCCCAGGCCAGATGAGCTTAGATTTTTTTATTTATGTTTTTTTTTTTTTTGGCCCGTTATGGTGTAAAAATCATAAAAAAAATTTTATCCGGACGGAAAAATTAACTGGATATTAGGATAGGGAATATAAGCAAAACTGAAAATGCTGCGTTTTTCTCTGTGGGGGGGGGGGGTGACAAGAATGGACAGGGCAAAGAACGAGTCTGTTAGTGGGACAGTGCAGGTAGGACAGTTTGGGGATCCGGTTCCGGTTCCGGTTTTACGTCACGGACTCCCTTATCTACCAAGGGCTAGGACGGTTGCCTTCTTGCGAAGGACTTGTTTTGGCAGATGTAATCCTTACGCTGAGTGCATGCCCTTGCTAACCTCAGACCGTGACGGGGCTCGAACCCTCGACCTGACGCCTCAGAGTCGGAGACACTACCGATTGAGCCACGGCGACTACTAGGACAGTTTGGGGATATGGTGTGGTATTAAGGAGTCGTGCCTGCGGTATACCACTGTCATATTTTGTAGTTGTACTCCACTGTCGTGTTAGAGTTGTATTTTTGCTGCCACCACTGTCGTGTAGATATTATTATATTCATCTACACTCCAGGCCAGGGCTCAACCATGCAAGTGATAATAAATATGTATAGAGACCTAACAATTTATTTATTTAGAAGCTACAGAGTTCCTCTAGGTCTAAATGCCCCCGTCCCCTTAACCTATGTTATCTGGATGGGTGCCGAAAACAATCTCCTGCCCTCGCATGCTGCTTGACCTTTTTTCACCTCGGGTCAGGCACTTGGTCATGCCTCCAACAATAGGCTTTCAGAGAAGGGGATATACCCCCATAATCTATGGTGTGGGAGCAGCAAAACAATGCAAGTTTTCCTGCCAATTTTTGTGCTTGGTTTTTATAACAGAGAAAGCCACGTGAGACTACTAGCCTGGGCGAGAGCAATGCGTCAGTCCCCAATGCCCATTCCAGAAATATGTTATTTCTGGTGATGCATTAAATTACAACAAAATGTATGGCTATAATCTGCTAATCACATATCATTCCTGACCATGAACAGAGCATAATTACCTAACTGCATTTTGTTTTGTATTACATATGAAAGTTTCCCTATGCTCCTTAATACGTACTAAATTTTCCTGAAAATTATTTCATTTTCAAGGGTACACTCAATATATATATATATATATATATATATATATATATATATATATATATATATATATATATATATATATATATATATATATATATATATATATATATATATATATATATATATATATATATATATATATATATATATATATAGAACGGGTGATTTCCAAATAAGAAAAAAAATTCTCACAGCAGTCATTCTAATAAAAGAATTTCAATTAGCAAATAAGAACTGTCTAATTAAGTTTTCACAACTACATTATGTAGCTATTAATGAGTGACAAAATGACTATTAGTTTATTACAGTAAAGATAAAATAAAATTTTTTATCTAAAAGACAACTATTCAGTAATACACTTTAATAGCAAAAAAATAAGAAATAAAATTTATAGTACCCAATAAAAATAAAAATACAAAAAAAAATGAAAAATAAATAAAAAAATAGTGTATGCACTTTAATAGCAAAAAAAAAATTAAATAATTATAGTGCCAATAAAAATAAAAATACGATTTTTAACTGATAATTATCTAAAAATACTCATCAATGAGAGAAAAATTATTATAGTACTAACTTAAAACACAAACTGTAAATGACAGTTATCTGATAATGCTCACAAATGAGACAATGACACTTACTATTTTAAAACTAGGGTAACTATTTTTCTTATATCTATATACTACTTCTAGGGGAGGCATTGAGGCTTTCTTAACTTAAATCTTATGACAAAAAAAAAAGTCAGGCTTGTTATGCTGGAAAAAAAAAATATACTGTATATGGTTTCACTTGGGGAATTTTCAGTTTCCCGTGTTATGTTCTATTCTATGGAAAATGTCTCTCTCTCACTTTCTTTTCTTTTATTGGAAATTTTCCATATCCTTTTTATTCTCATCTAAATTTTTCACTTCTTTTGCATTCCACTTTGTCCACATATGGAGTCCCACATTTTGGGATATCGCTAGGTACTGAGCCAACCTCACTTCTTTTTCCATCATTCCCCACATCTACGCTGTAAGATAGGTTCGGGTTGTAACAACGAATGACCCTAGTCCTACGTCGGGGGGGGGGGGGGGGGGGGCACAGGACAATTGAAGAGCACAGATATATCCAATTCGAGTGCCTCTTCCCCGGCGTTGACTCGATTGTTGAGGTAGTCATATCACCATATTTCCTCTCACGACACCTATCCCCCGGATGCGCATCTTCTCACAAACTCAAATTCTGAAACTAGAATAGCCTGTAGCAGATTCTAGGGCTAGAAAACAGGGCCTAATGTGGCTATCACAAATACAGGAAAAACTAGATATCACCTCTGGGTATGAACAATGGCCCTATGTAAGCAAAGAGTAATATATATATATATATATATATATATATATATATATATATATATATATATATATATATATATATATATATATATATATATATATATAATTATCTTTAGTAGGTTGGCTCATGGCACCAGCCGCCCGTTGCGATACTACAGCTGAATGTTTTTTTAACTTAAATAGGTCTGTCCATGACAGTTCGATGTTAAGTCTTCCTTCAGTTATGGTTCTTTTTCTATGCAAAACAAAAAACAAAAACAAAACAAAAACATTTATTTCCATTTTGTACAATGGCTATTCAACATTGATAGTAACTTATAAGTAGACATGTAATTAAACTAATAAATAAGAGGGTTAGACATATAGTTAAATTAAATGTAGCTTTCATAGAAAATAATAATGCTGTAATAAAAATGTTAACAATAATGTTAATAATAAAGTAGTAAGTATGCCACTAGATACAGGATCGTTATTATCGGCATCATTTCCATATTTGTTTCCTTACAATGGGAATAATTAGTTCTTAATGAGCAGCAACTATTTGCCCAAAAGAAAACTATATAGTTTGCCATTGAAAGCTGTGAAGGAGGATGCATTTTTAAGATGCTCTGGAATTTTATTCCAGAGTGTTGGCCCTTTGATAGTGATCATCTTTGAACCTGCTTCTGTGTTTGTTCTGTGAATAAAGAGCTCACTGCTCTGTCTTGTGTTGGTTCCCTTTATATCCCTGACTGTTTTTAAATCAAATAGCCAGCTAGGATAATGATGGTCCAAAATTTTGAATACAAAAACATAAATAGCATAAGCGACCTTATTTTCTGACTGCAGCCACCCAAGTTTATTGAGAGCTGGTGTGATGTGGTCATATTTTCTTATTCCTCCCAGGGCAACTCGAGCTGCAAAATTAATAAGTTTTATCTGAGTCTTAGTGGTAGCTCCCCAAACAGTTGTGCAGTAATTAATGTGACTTAGGGCTAGAGATTCAACAGCAGTTATTCGAGTGGTAGTCTCAAAATTGTCTTTTATACGTGATGAGTACATTAATGTTCCTGTAACCTTTTTGCATACTTTATCTATGTGGGAATCAAACAACATGTGGTTATCAAAGTGAATTCCTGGGTTTTTTACTGTTTTGCTAGGTGTGATAATATTGTCGCAAAAATTAATTGTTGTGTTTTCTGGAATTTGTGCTATGTGGAACCTTGAACCAATAAATATGCACTGTGTTTTACTTTCGTTAATTAACAGCCCAATTTCTTGGAAATAGGTTTTAATTTTTGACAGAGTTTTTTCTACTCTTAAAGTTAGCTCTGGGAGATTATTAATATCACCACTAAGGAGTAGCTGAGTGTCATCTGCATATTGTACGACTAGACAGTCAGAAATAAAAGAAGATAGATCATTTACGTATATGGAGAAGAGGATAGGACCAAGTACTGATCCCTGTGGAACACCAAATGATACATTTTTTGGCACAGAGATAATGTTGTTAAGACGTATGGACTGTTTACGATTAGATAGATACTCGCTAAACCAGCTTGGATCAATATTTAAGTTAATACATTTACTTAAAAGAATTTCATGGTTTACACTGTCGAAGGCTTTTGATAAGTCTAATAATACGAGAAGAGATATTTTTTTCATATCTATATATACTATTCGTAACTTTAAGCAGTGCAGTTTCCGTCGAAAGTTTCGGTCTGAAACCATGTTGGTTAATACTTATTATTCTATTTGATTCTAAATATGACATAAGTTGGCATGCAACAATTTTTTCTAATATTTTAGAGAAAATGGGTAGCAGGGAAATGGGACGATTGTTTGTCACATCTTCTCTGTCCCCCTTTTTATGCAGAGGTATTACATGTGCTATTTTCCAAGAGTCAGGAAACTTTTTAGTAACAATGGAAGTGTTCATAATAGTTAGAATATAGGATGCAATCATGGGTAGAGCATCTTTGATGAACTGAAATGGTATACCATCTGAACCATAAGAGCCAGAGTTTCTTAGGCTCTTTATGGTAAGAATTAGGGTAGCACAATCGATAGGAATTATCTTGAAGTACTCTCTTGTGTTTTCATTGGAAGAATTGTCATTTAAGCAAGTACTCATATTCACTGAGTTGATGTTTTCTTGAGTTTTTTTATATGTATTTTTGCCAACGTTAGCAAAATAGTTATTAAAGTTTTCTGCTTAGTCTCTCAACTCCGTAATATTTTCATAACTTTCTGAGGTACTCATTTCATTTGGTATCATGCTTCTTATCACTTTCCATGTTGCTGCTGTATCATGTCTAGAGTCATTAAATTGTTTTTTGTAAAAGTCTTTTTTACTTACACTGATGAGAGATCTGACACGTTTCTTTTCTGTTTTATAACGTTCTCGGAGAGTCATATCATATCTATTCATTTTTAGCTTTTTTTTATTTGATTTCTGATTTGCATTGCCTCTTTGATGTCATTAGTTAGCCAGGGGGCTGAGGGGCGGGTTATTTTTCTTGTTACAATGGGTGCACAACTATCTAAGCATTCAAGGAAGACTATTGTTAGAATCTCAACCTGCAAATCGACGTTATCTGTGTATTTAATTCTATTAAGTGCATTTGTGTTGTTGATTAATGTTTCACAAAAGATATCAGGGGAGTAATTTTTTAGACACCGGAATGTCTTGAGGAGAGGCTTCCTTTTGGGCTTGTTTATGTTTAGCATAGCAATGTTCAGCTCGTGGTCTGCAATTGGGCACGGAACTACGTCCCAATAGTTTATACTTTCCACTTTATTTGTTATTATCAGATCTATAAGAGTCCTAGAATTGGGGGTTCTGCGGGTCGGTTTTGTCACTATTTGTTTTAACTTCACAGTGTTGATCACCCTTTTCATTTTGTTATCTGCTGAGAGAAAGTCATCATTAAAATCACCAGCTACACTGCATATTCTTGGATATTCATCACACATCTTTTATTATCCCTTCACATCTGACAAGTCATTACACACTCCATCTCTGTTTCTCTTTACTTTATGTATTCTTCGTGCCCAGGCCCGATGAGGGCTGTTTTATTTTATAATTTTTTTTGGCCTGTCCTGGTGTCACAATCATAAAAAAAATAAAAAAAATAATATATATATATATATATATATATATATATATATATATATATATATATATATATATATATATATATATATATATATATATATGAATCATTTTTTACCCCGACCAAAACTCGAACCTAGGACTTATGATTACTAAGTCAAGGCGCTACCACTACAACACAGAAGGTTAAAAGGAACCCAACCTTATAGCTTATATCTGCTATACTTAGGAATGAACGCATTCTAACTGAATGCCACTATGTTCATATTACAGATTCCCCAACCTCACTCGTGGCTTCATTTTAGCATTTATTTCAATTCCCAATCTCATTCGGGCCATGAAATACAAATAAGCACATTACATATGTGAAAACATGAATCATTTTTTACCCCGACCGGGACTCGAACCTAGGACTTATGATTACTAAGTCAAGGCGCTACCACTACACCACAGAAGGTTAAAAGGAACCCAACCTTATAGCTTATATCTGCTATACTTAGGAATGAACGCATTCTAACTGAATGCCACTAGTTCATATTACAGATTCCCCAACCTCACTCGTGGCTTCATTTTAGCATTTAATTCAATTCCCAATCTCATTCGGGCCATGAAATACAAATAAGCACATTACATATGTGAAAACATGAATCATTTTTTACCCCGACCGGGACTCGAACCTAGGACTTATGATTACTAAGTCAAGGCGCTACCACTACACCACAGAAGGTTAAAAGGAACCCAACCTTATAGCTTATATCTGCTATACTTAGGAATGAACGCATTCTAACTGAATGCCACTATGTTTATATTACAGATTCCCCAACCTCACTCGTGGCTTCATTTTAGCATTTAATTCAATTCCCAATCTCATTCGGGCCATGAAATACAAATAAGCACATTACATATGTGAAAACAATGAATCATTTTTTACCCCGACCGGGACTCGAACCTAGGACTTATGATTACTAAGTCAAGGCGCTACCACTACACCACAGAAGGTTAAAAGGAACCCAACCTTATAGCTTATATCTGCTATACTTAGGAATGAACGCATTCTAACTGAATGCCACTATGTTCATAGTGGTAGCGCCTTGACTTAGTAATCATAAGTCCTAGGTTCGAGTCCCGGTCGGGGTAAATAATGATTCATGTTTTCACATATGTAATGTGCTTATTTGTATTTCATGGCCCGAATGAGATTGGGAATTGAATTAAATGCTAAAATGAAGCCACGAGTGAGGTTGGGGAATCTGTAATATGAACATAGTGGCATTCAGTTAGAATGCATTCATTCCTAAGTATAGCAGATATAAGCTATAAGGTTGGGTTCCTTTTAACCTTCTGTGGTGTAGTGGTAGCGCCTTGACTTAGTAATCATAAGTCCTAGGTTCGAGTCCCGGTCGGGGTAAAAAATTATTCATGTTTTCACATATGTAATGTGCTTATTTGTATTTCATGGCCCGAATGAGATTGGGAATTGAATTAAATGCTAAAATGAAGCCACGAGTGAGGTTGGGGAATCTGTAATATGAACATAGTGGCATTCAGTTAGAATGCGTTCATTCCTAAGTATAGCAGATATAAGCTATAAGGTTGGGTTCCTTTTAACCTTCTGTGGTGTAGTGGTAGCGCCTTGACTTAGTAATCATAAGTCCTAGGTTCGAGTCCCAGTCGGGGTAAAAAATTATTCATGTTTTCACATATGTAATGTGCTTATTTGTATTTCATGGCCCGAATAAGATTGGGAATTGAATTAAATGCTAAAATGAAGCCACGAGTGAGGTTGGGGAATCTGTAATATGAACATAGTGGCATTCAGTTAGAATGCGTTCATTCCTAAGTATAGCAGATATAAGCTGTAAGGTTGGGTTCCTTTTAACCTTCTGTGGTATAGTGGTAGCGCCTTGACTTAGTAATCATAAGTCCTAGGTTCGAGTCCCGGTCGGGGTAAAAAATGATTCATGTTTTCACATATGTAATGTGCTTATTTGTATTTCATGGCCCGAATGAGATTGGGAATTGAATTAAATGCTAAAATGAAGCCAAGAGTGAGGTTGGGGAATCTGTAATATGAACATAGTGGCATTCAGTTAGAATGCGTTCATTCCTAAGTATAGCAGATATAAGCTATAAGGTTGGGTTCCTTTTAACCTTCTGTGGTGTAGTGGTAGCGCCTTGACTTAGTAATCATAAGTCCTAGGTTCGAGTCCCGGTCGGGGTAAAAAATGATTCATGTTTTCACATATGTAATGTGCTTATTTCTATTTCATGGCCCGAATGAGATTGGGAATTGAATTAAATGCTAAAATGAAGCCAAGAGTGAGGTTGGGGAATCTGTAATATGAACATAGTGGCATTCAGTTAGAATGCGTTCATTCCTAAGTATAGCAGATATAAGCTATAAGGTTGGGTTCCTTTTAACCTTCTGTGGTATAGTGGTAGCGCCTTGACTTAGTAATCATAAGTCCTAGGTTCGAGTCCCGGTCGGGGTAAAAAATGATTCATGTTTTCACATATGTAATGTGCTTATTTGTATTTCATGGCCCGAATGAGATTGGGAATTGAATTAAATGCTAAAATGAAGCCACGAGTGAGGTTGGGGAATCTGTAATATGAACATAGTGGCATTCAGTTAGAATGCGTTCATTCCTAAGTATAGCAGATATAAGCTATAAGGTTGGGTTCCTTTTAACCTTCTGTGGTGTAGTGGTAGCGCCTTGACTTAGTAATCATTAGTCCTAGGTTCGAGTCCCGGTCGGGGTAAAAAATGATTCATGTTTTCACATATGTAATGTGCTTATTTGTATTTCATGGCCCGAATGAGATTGGGAATTGAATTAAATGCTAAAATGAAGCCACGAGTGAGGTTGGGGAATCTGTAATATGAACATAGTGGCATTCAGTTAGAATGCGTTCATTCCTAAGTATAGCAGATATAAGCTATAAGGTTGGGTTCCTTTTAACCTTCTGTGGTATAGTGGTAGCGCCTTGACTTAGTAATCATAAGTCCTAGGTTCGAGTCCCGGTCGGGGTAAAAAATGATTCATGTTTTCACATATGTAATGTGCTTATTTGTATTTCATGGCCCGAATGAGATTGGGAATTGAATTAAATGCTAAAATGAAGCCCCGAGTGAGGTTGGGGAATCTGTAATATGAACATAGTGGCATTCAGTTAGAATGCGTTCATTCCTAAGTATAGCAGATATAAGCTATAAGGTTGGGTTCCTTTTAACCTTCTGTGGTGTAGTGGTAGCGCCTTGACTTAGCAATCATAAGTCCTAGGTTCGAGTCCCGGTCGGGGTAAAAAATGATTCATGTTTTCACATATGTAATGTGCTTATTTCTATTTCATGGCCCGAATGAGATTGGGAATTGAATTAAATGCTAAAATGAAGCCACGAGTGAGGTTGGGGAATCTGTAATATGAACATAGTGGCATTCAGTTAGAATGCGTTCATTCCTAAGTATAGCAGATATAAGCTATAAGGTTGGGTTCCTTTTAACCTTCTGTGGTATAGTGGTAGCGCCTTGACTTAGTAATCATAAGTCCTAGGTTCGAGTCCCGGTCGGGGTAAAAAATGATTCATGTTTTCACATATGTAATGTGCTTATTTGTATTTCATGGCCCGAATGAGATTGGGAATTGAATTAAATGCTAAAATGAAGCCACGAGTGAGGTTGGGGAATCTGTAATATGAACATAGTGGCATTCAGTTAGAATGCGTTCATTCCTAAGTATAGCAGATATAAGCTATAAGGTTGGGTTCCTTTTAACCTTCTGTGGTGTAGTGGTAGCGCCTTGACTTAGTAATCATAAGTCCTAGGTTCGAGTCCCGGTCGGGGTAAAAAATGATTCATGTTTTCACATATGTAATGTGCTTATTTCTATTTCATGGCCCGAATGAGATTGGGAATTGAATTAAATGCTAAAATGAAGCCACGAGTGAGGTTGGGGAATCTGTAATATGAACATAGTGGCATTCAGTTAGAATGCGTTCATTCCTAAGTATAGCAGATATAAGCTATAAGGTTGGGTTCCTTTTAACCTTCTGTGGTATAATGGTAGCGCCTTGACTTAGTAATCATAAGTCCTAGGTTCGAGTCCCGGTCGGGGTAAAAAATGATTCATGTTTTCACATATGTAATGTGCTTATTTGTATTTCATGGCCCGAATGAGATTGGGAATTGAATTAAATGCTAAAATGAAGCCCCGAGTGAGGTTGGGGAATCTGTAATATGAACATAGTGGCATTCAGTTAGAATGCGTTCATTCCTAAGTATAGCAGATATAAGCTATAAGGTTGGGTTCCTTTTAACCTTCTGTGGTGTAGTGGTAGCGCCTTGACTTAGTAATCATAAGTCCTAGGTTCGAGTCCCGGTCGGGGTAAAAAATGATTCATGTTTTCACATATGTAATGTGCTTATTTGTATTTCATGGCCCGAATGAGATTGGGAATTGAATTAAATGCTAAAATGAAGCCACGAGTGAGGTTGGGGAATCTGTAATATGAACATAGTGGCATTCAGTTAGAATGCGTTCATTCCTAAGTATAGCAGATATAAGCTATAAGGTTGGGTTCCTTTTAACCTTCTGTGGTATAGTGGTAGCGCCTTGACTTAGTAATCATAAGTCCTAGGTTCGAGTCCCGGTCGGGGTAAAAAATGATTCATGTTTTCACATATGTAATGTGCTCATTTGTATTTCATGGCCCGAATGAGATTGGGAATTGAATTAAATGCTAAAATGAAGCCACGAGTGAGGTTGGGGAATCTGTAATATGAACATAGTGGCATTCAGTTAGAATGCGTTCATTCCTAAGTATAGCAGATATAAGTTATAAGGTTGGGTTCCTTTTAACCTTCTGTGGTGTAGTGGTAGCGCCTTGACTTAGTAATCATAAGTCCTAGGTTCGAGTCCCGGTCGGGGTAAAAAATGATTCATGTTTTCACATATGTAATGTGCTTATTTGTATATATATATATATATATATATATATATATATATATATATATATATATATATATATATATATATATATATATATATATATATATATATATATATATATATATATATATATCGGTAAATCATTTATTTATCCATTTAGGTGTATTTTTTATCGAACAATTACTTTATATACTTCTACTAGAGAAAAAAATAATTTATAGATTAGTGTCCTTCATCAGTTACAATCTCTCTTGGAATTCTGCAAAAATGAACAACCAACTTACAAGCGGAGTAAGGGATCTATCAGAACCCTGGTGGGCTTGCTCCCCCACTTGAACAGCACCTCGGCAAAAATCCTAGCAGGAGGGATGGTACGATGTTGATCCTCAAAGCACGAATACTTCCCAAGGTCACAAACTATATATCCCTTATATTTTCCTCTATCTTGCTGTTTGACAAAAGTCTCTCTATTCCACCCACAAGAACCCCCCTATTTCACTCAAAGGAGAAAAAACATAAATGCCTGGCAAACCTACAAAAGAGCAAGAAATGACTACCTAAGTAAAAGGAGAGAGGCAGAGAGAGACTATGAGAGGGACATCACCAGGAAGGCTAAAGAAAATCCCAAGCTTTTCCACAGCTTTATCAGAGGAAAACTAAAGGTAAAAGAACAGGTTTTAAGGCTAAAGAGAGCGGATGGAAGCATCACTGAGACGGATGAAGAGATCTGCAAAGAATTGAACAAGGAGTTTCAGTCAGTATTTACAGTAGAAAATACCCCACCCCCCTCAGATTGCAGTGATAGAAGCTCAAGGGCCGGTATTAGAGAACATCAACCTTACAGTCACAGAGGTATACAAAGTGCTGATGGATTTAGATGTTCATAAAGCTACAGGTCCTGATGACATATCCCCTCATGTGCTTAAAAAATGCGCAAACACAATATCAGTGGCACTAAGTATCATATTTAAGGAGTCACTGGAGTCGGGGGAGATTCCAAGATGCTGGAAACAAGCAAATGTGATACCTATCTTCAAAAAGGGAAGGAGGGATACGGCTCTGAACTATAGACCAGTTTCCTTGACCAGCATAGTTTGCAAACTTATGGAGAAACTACTAAGGAAACATATCCCTCTTCACTTGGAATCCTTCAACTTTTTGTCAGTGAGACAACATGGCTTCAGAGAAGGTAGATCAACAGTAACAAACTTATTAGAATTTTATGGTGAGGTAAGCCAAATCTTACAGGAAAGAGAGGGCTGGGCAGATTGCATATTCCTAGACTTCCAGAAAGCGTTTGACACTGTTCCACATGGGAGACTTATTAGGAAGCTGCAATCAATGGCTAGAATAGGTGGAAATGTTTTGGAATGGATAAAAACTTACTTAGAAGGAAGGGAACAGAGGGTTAGAGTAAGACACTCAGTGTCTGAATGGAGAAGAGTTAGTAGTGGAGTTCCACAGGGTTCAGTTTTAGGGCCACTTTTGTTCCTTGTATATGTAAATGACCTACCAGAGTCTGTAAATTCTTTCATGAATATGTTTGCAGATGATGCAAAGATTGTGAAGAAAGTAAAAAACGAGAACAATGGTAGAGAACTTCAGGAGGATCTAAATAATCTGCATGAGTGGTCAGAAAAGTGGCTAATGAAAATCAATACTTCAAAATGTAAGGTAATGAGAATGGGTACAAGTGCAAGAAGGCCCAAGCTTGACTACTTGGTGGCTGGAGTACAACTTCAAGAGACAGAAAATGAGAGAGATCTAGGAGTAAACATACTGGCAGATTTGTCTCCAGAAATACATATAAATGGCATAGTAAGGGCAGCATATGCATTCTTATCAAATGTAAGGGTAGCCTTCAGGCACATGGACAAGGAAATGTTCAGAAATATTTATGTAACCTATGTGAGGCCAAAACTCGAATATGCAACCCCCTTTTGGAATCCGCACTTAAAAAAGCAAATAGCTAAGCTTGAAAAAGTTCAAAGACATGCCACAAAACTGGTGCCAGAAATACGCAATCTCAGTTATGATGAGAGGCTGAGGGAATTAGACTTACCATCACTCGAAGCTAGAAGAGTGAGGGGGGATATGGTGACAGTCTTTAAATTCCTTCATGGTTATGATAGAGTGGATAGGGATCGATATTTTGATATGGCTAGCTCTAGATCTAGAGGTCATAGTTTGAAGCTTCGTAAGAAAACTTCTTTGTAGGATGTAAGGAAATACTTTTTCAGTGTAAGAGTAGTTGATAATTGGAATTCGCTAAGCGAGGAGGTAGTTAATGCTATCTCAATCCATAGTTTTAAGGACAGGTATGATAAGTATCACTAAGTCTAAAATGGAACCGATCAGGAGACGGGAAGATACGAGCTTTGGGCTCTTTCCCGTAAACACAATTAGGTAATCACCCTCAATTGTTATACCCCCCTCTCGCTCTCGCTTCCACCCACCACGTTCACTCACCCATTCTCTTCTGGTGACTTCCCCCATTCAACTCTCCCATACATTGAGCACATTTTCCCCACATCACTCTGAAGGAGTTTGTGGGTATATTCTCGATTCCACTCATCTAGTCTCCTAGGCCTGTCTCTGTCAACAGTCCTAGGTCCCCTTTATACTCCCCATCAATGGGGTGGTAGGGTACTACCTTTACCCTCCTTCTCAGGGCATCTACTACTCTGGTTTCTCTCCCCGCCTGCATAAAACCAAACGAATGAAAATCCCATTATATCGAGCTGTGATAATCTTAATAACCAATGGAAAAACTCACTGATTCTTCACTGGATATGACATACTCGTATTTTAAGAGTAAAGAGCCACTACAAATTACAAGTGCTTTGTAAAAAAAATGAAGATGAGAGGTCAGTCTTTCCCGCAAATTTCTTTCTTGGAAACTATTTCGCCGGCTGCGACATCACCATGACAAAAGAAAAACCTTAAAAGCGAATTCAAGTTTAATTCTCAAGGTAATTTATAGGCGCGTTTTGAAGTCCAGAAAAAAAATATCTACCACTTATATTTTATTCTGGGATATTGTTACTCCCACGAAAGACACTCAGTAACTTAAATTACCCTACTACTGCTTGAAAATATAACACTTAGATGATTTTATACGTATGTTATTTTTTCTCAAATCCAATCAATACCTTTGCCTGTTCAATTTATAACCTAGGTAAGCAAAAGAAAAATATTTAATTGAACCCCCTTCAAATGAATGCAATTACTTGTTATACTGTTTTAATTATAACAAAATCGAGTTTATCATTGCTTATAGCTAATAGTTCAGGTTATATAGTTTAGTAATGGGTACAGAAATTATGCTTCTTTTAATTAACTAAAGCCATATTCCCTCTTATATGCAGGATGGCTGAGTCAAAGCATGACTACAAAGCAAAATGGCAGAGTCCTCCAATCTCAATTTCTTTTAATAGTACTTCCATTACTCACTGGTTAAATATTACAAGAACTTACCTGTTTTTGGACGCAGCCTGAAGGACACAACTGCATCTGATACTGGGGGATAGGGTTTTCCTTTCTGCTGGGCTTTCCGATTTTCCCACCAAAGCATCGTCCGTACCTCTCATAAGATCGCTGATTCACCATCCCCAGAATCTTCCAAGTTGAATTCAGAAACAAATAACGCCTACTGGGGTGTTTCTCAAAGCACCCTTTCACAGAGTTATGCATGGTAAAGTACTTCTAGAATCGCGCTAAAATTCTCTCCCAATTTACCGCTCATCTCTCCATTTGGCGTTTCTCATCCTCAGGATCTCTGCTGCGGATTTGAGGTGTATAGGAGAATCTTTAATGCTGGGCACCTTTTCTGTAGGGGTGTGACAGAGTGTTTCACTCAGTCACCAGAGGCTGTAGTAGATGCCTTATTAGTTAATTTAGAAACTTTTAACTATTTTTTTTTTACTAAAATAATTCTCATTTCTTGTAGTTTGCAGATTATGATTATTTGCAATTTATATTTCAGCTTATAGCTAATTTTAAATATATCTTATTTCATATTCTTGTACGTGTAGAAAGCATGATCCCAATATAAAAATCTCTCCTATTTCTCTGTTTTCGGCTTTTTCTTTTTCTCATGAACAATACTATAATCCAAGCAAATATTTTAGACTGGGGTGTTTCTCAAAGTACCCTTTCACAGTGCTATGCATGGTGAAGTACTTCTAGAATTGCACTAAAATTATCTCCCAACTTACCACTCATCTCTCCATTTGGCGTTTCTCATCCTCAGGATCTCTCCCTCGGACTTGAGGTATATTGGACAATCTTTATTGCTGGGCGCCTTTTCTGTGGGGGGGGGGCAGAGTGTTTTGCTCAAAGTCACCAGAGGCTGTCGTAGATGCCTTTTTAGTTAATTTAGAAACTTTTAACTGTCTTTTCTTTCTTTACTAAAATAATTCTCCCTCCTTGCATTTTGCAGTTTATGATTATTTGCAATTTGTATATCAGCTTATAGCTAATTTTAAATATATCTTATTATTAGCTTATAGCTAATTTAAATATATTTTATTTAATAGTCTTGTACATGTAGAAAGCATGATCCCAATATAAAAATTTCTCTCCTAATTCTCTATTTTCTGCTTTTTCTTTTTCTCATGAACAATACTATAATCGTAATGAGTATGGTAGATACGTTATTTATGCAAATTTCTTATAATAAAATTGCTTTTCTGATAAATTTTGTTATATTATAAAAATTGCTCTTACTGATAATTTTGTTATAAATTTGACCCTGCTGATATATCATTAGCCAGTCTAGATGCATTTCAGTGGTTTCTTTATTATTTTAATAGTTGAAATTCCGTCTCCTGCAACGCAAAGAACGTTCTGAAGACTGTTTGCCAGTAACCTATTTTGCCCATATTATTTCTTGTTTCTTTTTATTTGCTTATGCTTGTTGCACCTAAAATACTGTCTCTCCCTTGCATCTCTACCATAACTACCTGCCAGGGAGCACCACTACGGTAGTCCTGTAATTTTATATGAACAAATTACTGCTCTGAATGTATATACTAAAGGGGGCCGAATAATGACGTCACCAAGAGGAATGCTGAATCGCCCTTACTTGGCGGCCAAACATCCCAGAGGCAAGATCTCGCCTCAGCAGTCAGGCTTACTTCAAACAATTTTTACGTGGCGTCTTCACAGGTATTCATCTGGCACAAACAAGGTGAGAGAAAGTGTATAGTAAAGCTCATTGGTCCAGCAAATTTGGGAATTCGAGAAGCTGGTTAAATTCGTTACTGGTCATCTAAGAAATTTTTCTCAGTTTGCATGCCCATACAAAACGAACTATTGTAGCTTACCGAACTGGAATCTCATTGGCCAAATTTAATTCATTGACCTGGAAATTACTGCTGATATACACTGATAAGAAATTTCTTTCATTGAAGGTGCAAAGTAAAATCTCGTCTTTAGAAGATTGCTCATTACCACACAAAAATCTATCCCTTCTCTTAACTAATTCTAATCTCATCTCACCCCTTTCTATCATCATAAATAAAGTGTTTTACGTAAATACTCATAAATAAGATGTTTTTTCGCTATAAATTGCAAATAATTAATAATATAACTAAAGTGTTTGGCTAAAAATTGCAGATAATAATTTAACTAAAGTGCTTTTGCTGAAAATTGCAAATAATTAATAAGTAATTTTACCGTGTTAGCATTGCAAATGTTTCTTGTTAACCACAAATTAATGAATACATACTGTGTTTATCTTGCTGATTCTTCATATATAGGAAATAAAGTGTTTTCAGTTATAAGTTGCAAATACTTCAAAAAGTGATTTTGCCCTTTTTTGCACTGCAAATATTTCTTGCTAACCAAAATTGAATGAATACATATTATCTTATATATTGTCCCTTTATCTAAATATAGTGTTTTACAATATAAAGTTTGCCCTATTGTCATTGAAAATGTTTATGGTTACCCACAATTTAAGGAATACATACTGCATTTGTCTCGCTTATTCTTTATTTATTGTGAATAAATTGTTTTACTCTAATAACCCGCAATTAATTAATGGTGTTGTATGCTCTTACGGTAGCGTAAATTTATCTGGTTAGCTGTGACTAACCAATATACTTTCACCCAGCAGAATAATATTGGAAACTCATTGTTTGTGTACTCGTGCCTTCAGTTTTCCCATTATGTTGTTTTGTGCAGAGAGTTGATGGCGAGATTAGTGGAAATAGCAGGAATGTTCAATGGGCTGGTTTTAGAAAGGAGGCCTGTTGATGAAGTATTGGTAAAAAGCAGTACAGCCTTTAGATCACAGGCTTTGAAGGAGATGCTTGACAAATGGAATATCAACCGCTATTTTAGAGCCGTGTAACGGCCTAGTGGGAATGGAATTGTGGAGCAACATCACCGAACAATCAAGGCCATGGCAGAGAGTGCTCAGGTGTCGCTGTTGGAAGCAGTCTTCTGGTATAATATGTTTCCTAGGTTGGGTCAGGATGAAGGAACTGCGTCACAAAACTCTGTTCTCAAGTATGAGTGGCGACATCCAAGCAAGGTACCAAAGACGGATAAAGGAGACGAAGGGGCAGTTTCCATCAAGATTGGAGATGAGGTGTGGGTAAAGCCACCAAACTCAAGATGCACGTCACAATGGGGAAGGAGCACTGTGATGAATGTGAATTCCCAAAATAATGTCTCAGTAGATGGGATGCCTCGGCACGTTCTGGATATTAGGAGATTGGTGGACTCATCTACTGAGGATGAAGGGCCAATTGAAGTACAGGAGAATGAAGTTCCACGGCAGCCGAATCGAAAAAGATGATGGCCAGTGTGGATGAGAGATTATGTGGAAGGATCGTTGAGCAGGGAGGAGTGCTGAGAGATGGGTGGCCATCTCTTGGTGGGGGGAGTGGGAGGTGCTCTTAGTGATCTTAAGATCAAGGGGGTATGTGGTTTTGTGGAGACAATAGTTTTCATTTATGATTTTGTATAATTTGGATCTGGTAACACTGTATGGCAACACTGTGAACGGGATGTTGTTTACAGTTTTCGGGGACGTTCAGGGATGAAGAGCAGTGCTTGTGGGGTTTTCGAGTTGTTTGAGTTGTGTGATGGATTTGCTTAATTGGTTGAGTTGTGAGTTGGAATTGCTTTATTTCTGAGTTGTAGTGGCTTAGAGGGAGCTCCCAGTGTAGGTGTTGATTACTTTTTGTGTGTGGTGGTTTGGAGATAGGGAGCAAGAAATCGGGTGTGTCGTTTCTGTTTCTGTAATTGCAGTGTCCTCTATTCTACTCCGACTGTGTGACAGAGGTTGATCGTCGAGTTGAGGCCAAAGTCTTGGCATCCGTCTGTGGTGCCGGGTATCAAAATTGTGTTCACCACCTCTGGGATTCGAGGCAGCATTCCATAAATTTAAATTTTAAATTTGTTCCAGCTTTCTAAAAATTTATTCAATTTTTCTTTTAATGTGTCATTGCATTTTTAAAATTAAAAGAAATTTTAATTCTGAGTTTCATTTAACCAAGTAGTGGTAGTGTGGGCAATTTAAAACTTAATAAATGTCCTGTCTGTTTATGAACTCTTAACCGAGTTCAGAACTCTGAGTCCCCTTACTAATACAGAAACTTAACAACAATCTCCCCACAAGGGGGATGGGGTTGAGGAATGACCTCTGTATCTTGCATTTTTTTTTCACAGCATGAGACTTTTTGTCTCTTCATGACGATTCTGGCGTGGGATCGTACTCAGCTACCGTCACTGTGGTATTTAGTAGGCGTTCCTTCGGTATTCCACTGTTGTATTTTGTAGTTGTACACCACTGTCGTGTTAGAGTTGCACTTTCGCTTCCACCACTGTCGTGTAGATATTATTTTATTCTTCTACACTCCAGGCCAGGACCCAATTATGCATGGTGATAATAGATTTGCAAAGAGACTTAAAACTTGATTTATTTAGAAGCTTCAGAGTTCCTCTAGGCCTCATTGCCCCCGTCCCTTAACCTATGTTATCTGTATGGGTACCAAAACTACTCTCCTGCCCTCGTGTGATGCTTGAACCTTTTTATAACCTCGGGTCAGGCACTTGGTCATGCCTCCACCAATAGGCTTTCAAAGAAGGGGGAACACTCCATAACCTATGGTGTGGGGGCAGTTAAACAATACAAGTTTCCCCGTCAATTTTTTAGTTTGGTTTTTATAACAGAGAAGGCCATGTGGGACTTCTAGCCAGAGCGTGAGCTATGCATCAATGTTGAGAGAGGCGAGACTGATATTGTTTGAGCATATGCTGAGGAGGGATGAGGAACATTTTGGGAGGAGGTTGCTGACGATATATATACCAGGGAGAAGGAGGAGGAGCATAGGCCAAAGAGGAGGTCTATAGATGTGGTAAGGAAGGACGTGGAGGTATGTGATGTAAAAGGGAAAACGCAGGGAACAGAGTGATATGGAGATAATAGAACTGCTGTGGTTACTACTGACGGCAAAAACAGATAGATTTGATGTTGAAAATGCCATATTTATAAGTGAGAGACTTCAGATATCAAGATCCATACACCATTAAGAGACAAAGTGCCACAATGAAGCACATAATATTATAGTATATCTTCAAGTTTACTTGCAGATTCTTTTGAAAGCCTGCTGTGTTGTATTCTGGTACTTCCTTTGGAGGGAGGAATCCCCTCGCCTCTCTCTCAACTTGGGGATTTTCTCAGAAAAGGGAAGCACCTTCTCTCTAACCTCCGGCGCATCCTCCTCCCCCTCGATACTAAGAGACACTGTTACAGTAGAACCCAGAGATGTATTCGTACAGCGCAGGTAAAGGTCCATATTTCTCAAGTGATGTCTGACTTAGTCTTGGTATAAAATCGAATCACTGTTAATCTCACTTTGTTTTTTTTACTCTCCATTTACACTTATTGTCATTTTCTTTTTTTAGTTTTAGGTAATCACTCAACATTTGGTCTGAGAGTTTGCTGCATTCTATTTTTTACACAATTTATCAATATCTGTTTAAATTATCTTTTTAATAAATAAATTAATATATATATATATATATATATATATATATATATATATATATATATATATATATATATATATATATATATATATATTATATATATATTTACCTCGACCGCAACTTGAACCTAGGACACATAATTACTGTGTCAAGGCGCTACCAACTACTCCACAGACGGTCGTAAAAAGGAAACAAACCTTATAGCTATATATATATATATATATATATATATATATATATATATATATATATATATAATATATATATATATATATATATATACAATAAAATAAGCGCATTACCATATAAAAAAACATTAGTCATATTTTACCCCGACTGGGACTCGACCCTACGTCACATACTTACCGTGCCAAGGTACTACCAACTACACCAAAGAAGATTAAAAGGGAAAGAAACCTTACAACTATATCCGCTATTGTAGGAATGAACACATTTTATCTGAATGCCACTCTGTTCATATTACAGTTTCCCCCAATCACACTCGTGGCTTCGTTTTCGCATTTAATTCAAACCTCAATGTAATAAGGAATCAATAATAATAAAAAAAAGCATTATTATCAAATGTGAAAACATGAATCATATTATTCCCTGACTGGGACTCGTTCTTATGACACATAATTACCGTGCCAAGGCACTACCAACTACACCACTCTGTTTATATTACAGTTTCTCCCAAACTCACTAGTGGCTTCGTTTTTGCATTTAATTCAAATCTCAATCTAATTAGGGATCAACAATATCAAATATGCACGTTACCATGTGTGAAATATTGAATCTTATTTTACCCCGACTGGGACTCGAACCTAGGACACATAATTACTGCACCAAGGAGCTACCAACTACACCACAGAAAGTGAAAAGGGAAACAAACCTTGCAGCTATATCTGCTATATTATGAATGAACGCATTCTATCTGAATGCTACTCCGTTCATATAACATTTTCCCACAACCTCACGTGTGGCTTCGTTATTGCATTTATTTAAAATATTATTCTAATTAGGGATTAACAATAATCAAATAAGCACATTACTGTATGTGAAAACATGAACCATAATTTACCTCAAATGGGGCTCAAACCTTGGACACATAATTACCATGCCAAGGCACTACCAGCTACATCACAGATGGTTAAGAGGGAAACATTCCTAGTATAGCAGATATAGCTGTAAGGTATGTTTCCCTTTTAATCGTCTGTGGTGTAGTTAGTAGCGCCTTGGCATGGTAACTATGTGTCCTAGGTTCGAGTCCCAGTCAGGGTAAAATATGATTCATGTCTGCATGTATGGTAATGTGCTTATTTGATTATTGTTGATCCCTAATTAGATTGAGATTTGAATTACATGTGAAAACGAAACCACGAGTGAGGTTGAGAAAACTGTAATTTGAACAGAGAGGCATTCAGATAGAATGCATAAGTTCCTAATGTAGTAGCTATAGCTGTAAGGTTTGTTTCCCTTTTAGCCTTCTGTGGTGTAGTTGGTAGCGCCTTGCCGCGGTATATATGTGTCCTAGGTTCGAGTCCCAGTCTCTGTAAAATAAGATTCATGTTTTCACATATGGTAATGTACTTTTTTTTATTATCGTTGATCCCTAATTTAATTGAATTTGAATTAAATGCAAAAACGAAGCCATGAGTGACGTTAGGGAAACTGTAATATGAAGAGAGTGGCATTTAGATAAAATGCATTCATATCCTAGTGTGGCAGATGTAGCTGTAAGGTTTGTATCCCTTTTAACCTTCTGTGGTGTAGTCGGTAATGCATTGGGACGGTAATTATGTGTCCTCGGTTCTAGTCTCATTCGGGGTAAAATATGATTCATATATATATATATATATATATATATATATATATATATATATATATATATATATATATATATATATATATATACATATAAATCATTCTTTACCCCGACCGGGACTCGAACCTAGGACTTATAATTACTAAGTCAAGGCGCTACAACTAAACACCACATATATATATATATATATATATATATATATATATATATATATATATATATATATATATATATATATATATATATATTATATATATATAACCCAGCCACTGAGGGGGGCAAGCCAGCCTCAACTTGGTGCCGGTCCCAAGCCCGGGTAAATGGGGAGGGTTGGCGGCAGGAAGGGCATCCGGCCGTAAAATTTTGCCAAAACCGAAATATGGCCAGTACAGATGACTGGCCAGAAACATCGACCCCACATAAAAGTGGGAAAAAGATGCAGACAGATAACTGGCCAGAAACATCGAGCCCACACAAAAGTGGGAAAAAGATGTAGGCGAAGAAAGATCTGTACTGGCCAGAAACATCGACCCCACATAAAAGTGGGAAAAAGATGTAGACGAAGAAGAAGAAGAAGATATATATATATATATATATATATATAATATATATATATATATATATATATATATATATATATATATATATATATATATATATATATATGTAGTCGCCGTGGCTCAATATACATATGAATCATTCTTTACCCCGACCGGGACTCGAACCTAGGACTTATAATTACTAAGTCAAGGCGCTACCAACTAAACACCACATATATATATATATATATATATATATATATATATATATATATATATA
>JAXCGZ010017000.1:95000-105000 GCA_037179515.1 Halocaridina rubra
GAGAGATGGTAATGGCAATTTGATCGTGAAGATTCAGTGACTCGCAATATTTTATTTATATCAAATGAAACATCAAGCTAGCCTGGCATCACCCTAAGTATAAGCTGGTCATGGGATTCTCCGAGTTTAAATCATTCTTTTGCGCATATTGCAAGATTTGAACTAAGTGTCGGAAATAGAATCACTGGTATTATGATTTCTAACACTTCGCTTAAGCAATTTACTGTATATAGACGTTCTTCCTAAAATGAAAGTGAGTGTCGAGTTGTTTTCAACCCCCCCCCCCCAAAAAAAAAAAAAATAAAAATAAAATAAAAATAAAAAAAAAACTCCGAACAAAAAATTGTCAGGATTACAATTCCCATGGCTAGATTTATCTAGTAGTTTACCATGCATTGAAAACTTAGATACCAGAAATAAAATAATGAATTAAAAATAAATGATAGAAACCAGCAGTATCATAACATACAGTAAAATGAAAGTTATCATTAGTATTTATAGTATTATCATTTCACAAAAAATAACAGCCTATATTATTAAAAGTGTGTCTAAATTCCAGGAGTATACAAAGCAGTACACGTTTAACAATTAATAATATATGAATTCCATTTTTTAGTTTTTGGGGAAAGGAAGCACGAAAAACTACCACTACTTGTGTCACATTAACAACAACAACAAATGAAGTATAGACAACACAGAAATAGGATGACGAATTTTCTTACATATTAACAACCATATCTATAATGAAAGTAAATCTAGAGCGCACAGAGTCCTTCCACTTATCCTGCACATCATTCGAGGCTTTTTAGGAGAAAAAAAAAAGTGGAAAAGTCAGGACACAGGCAAAGGAGATAACACTTGTACAATAACAAAATTTAATTTCATCATAGATTAAGGTGGAATTGAAACGTTAACTCTGTAAAGAAGCAAGGGTTAAATTAAAGCAGTTACACTATACTTATGTTTTCAGAGATTATTTTAGTTAGTCAACCTTTTATTATAAATAATCAAAGCATACTTCCCCCTTATGTTCGACCAGTTACACGAAACTAGCCACGCGCTGCCTGGAATTATTTGCCCTGACCTCGGAATTGCATAAGTGGTAACTTAATGACATAATTTCTCTTTAATATCACTGAAATTGTGTCTGACATATGACAGTGAGTGCCATGACATAGGTCAAGTCACTAAAATGCACTAATATTCACCTAACCCGCAATAAAGTTAGCTCTAACCGAAGGGAAATTTCTCAAGAATTTGTGGACAAAGACTGATGCCAATGTGTACGTAGTATGCATCAAATTCTCCCAACTGATCGACTTGGTAGAAGACCTGCCTAGAAGCTGATCATAGATTACAGAGGTCATTGAGGATCTACAAATACCTTCAGAGAAGAGGCACAGCGATGGTCATTGAAGCATCCAATGTCTACACCCTAGGTTTAGCACCATAGAGATTATTATACTATTTTATATATATATATATATATATATATATATATATATATATATATATATATATATATATATATATATATATATATATATATATTTTTTTTTTTTTTTTTTTTTTTTTTTTTTTTCTAAGTAGTATGTATGGTTGATACAGAAAATATTTTGGCAAATGCAGATATCAGGCACTTGTTGCTGACATACTCAAAATATGTAGTGTTTCATGTATATGTCATATTAAAATATTAAAATTAAAAAACATATTAAAAATTCACTTAACAAAAACTGCGTACATGTTGTGATATATCAGATTTGTTTTATGTTGTTTATAAAAGCATATCTAAAAAGAATTTAATCTAAACATACGGCGTTTTATATGCTCTTCACAAGGCAACGAGACCCTTTGCCTTGGAAGGGATGATGATGATACAAGGAGTGTGCAAAAAGGTACTATCATGTTTGTTGGAGTCAAGATGCATTCCTCATTTAGGAGCTGGGGAACTGACTAACCATTACTCACAAAATAACTGACCTAACATTGTAAGAATACAGTACTAACTGCTGTCGTTCAGCAAACTCTTGTATGGAAAAGTGTATTTACTAAATACTTTGTGGTGAAGTAAATGAAAAGCGACACCAATCTAGCAAGGTTAAGATCAGCAGTGTCTTCAAAACATTAATTTCCAATGTAGATTTTTCGTAATAATAGGGTCCATTGACTACTGTGAGAGATAAGCATGATGTATTCTTAACTGGGAATTATATATATATATATATATATATATATATATATATATATATATATATATATATATATATATATATATATATATATATATATATATATATATATATATATATATATATATATAATATATATATATATATATATATATATATATATATATATATATATATATTATATATATATATATATATATATATATATATATATATATATATATATATATATATATATATATATATATATATATATATATATATATATATGCATGAACATTTTCCCCTTATAAGGGGAGTGCCTGAGTCAAGGTAAAACACTCTGACTCTTTCGGTATATATATATATATATATATATATATATATATATATATATATATATATATATATATATATATATATATATATATATATATATATATAATTCATAACATATATTGGTAAGCAGCAACAGGCCTATTATCCTTAGCTACCTCTCTTAGCACGGCGGTGTGCTACTTTAGAATCTGAAGTGAATTCTACACTCACCATATATGATTGCTCTTTTTCTTCAGCTACTATAGTCTGTATCTTACAGCAGTTTGTCTTGCTTTAGAAATTAATCAATGGGTAAAAAAAAAAACCTTGACAATTGTTCGTGGAACTACTTACATAGGCATTCTTCGTATCAAGAGCATTGCAGCAAGATTAAAAGAATCTCCCCAATTACACCCACGCATATTTCATAGATATTAAAAAGAAGAAACTTGACTCAGGTCATTCTAGAATATCCTAGCCAATTTTAAATTGCTATGGCGTTATGTCAGCGAGCATTATAAAATCTATTCCTATGATTTCTTTGTTAAAGAAAGCTGAGAGGTATTTCATGTAATGATATAAAGTCTTTCACCGATGCAAAGTCCACACTGTTAAACTGTCAACAACAAAGCATTTGAGCATGAGGATTTTATTCTTTAATGTCAACATCTACTTTCTGAGGCTATTGTCATTGAATTTCCTGTTATTTTCTTTTTACCGCACTAATCACTCGTGACTTATATCCCTAAATTAGGAGTATAAAACGGATCATCTTTCTCTTATATTTTCTTATCACAGTAGCCTCTGTGGTGGGCGAACATTAAAGAAAAAGGCTGCTTCTAGGATTCGAGATCGTCTTCGATAACATCCTCGTCTACATCTGAACCCAGTAATAACGTGTCTGCATTTCATTATATTTAGCACCAGGTTTTATTTTTTCAGCGTTTGTACAGTACAGTACATAACACTCAAACTGTCAATTTTCCATCGTATTACTGATATTAGTTTATTTATAAATCTCTTAGGCTAAGCTTTCATCACATCTGAATAATTGAGCATTCATTTCGTAACTCAATCATTTTGCTTTATGGGAAAAATAAATATCACGCACACGGTCACTTGAAGACTTAAATCAATGCAATATTACCAGTCTGAAGAACAGAAACGAATAGGAGTCACTGACCTTCCGCAGCCAGAACTAAATGTAAGGTTGCTCATATTCCTTCATGAAGGAGCAAACCCTTGAAAAAACAATCGACGTAAATGCATATTGGTCATATTTATCCAAAATAGTGCATGTAATCTCATATAATTAAATGCCATAACTACTGCAACAAAAACTCAGACAAGTCTGAGCAAGACTGAAGTATGAACCTGGCACATAATAAATGTGAATGTCGAGGTAATTTCCTTTTTCTTCTTGTCATTAGAAAAGACAGTTCCAGGAAACATAATATTTCAGATTACTTAACACTGTGCTTATTTTTAAGCTTTTTTTTATTTGGGGTTATAACACACAGTAGTTAAGGTTTTTCATACATTCCCATATGGAAATAATCTTCAAGCACAAAGTCGACAACAACAGCAAACACCAAAATAACATTATTGAGCTAGAACAGCCAAGTGTCTAATAAATACGTTATATAATGCCGGTTATAACATCACACTTCGAAAAAACATACACATTAAATCGTGTATCTTTTTAAAACACAAAAATATGTAAGGTAAAACCTTAAAACTAAACACTGCAGATGATTAAATGTGCATCGAATTATTGCATTCTGTTCATACACGACTTCAATTAAAGTCTCCCCTTTTTGAAAATTTATCTCCTTTTTTTTTTCTCCTATCAAGACTTAGAGAGCACCAGTGGATTTTGTTTATGGTACTTTGTAAGAAAATATCAAGTATTCGTTCCTTCTCTAACTGCTGTGATGACAACATATTGTTTTGCTACTGTAGGTGTCGATATGCAAATTTCTCATTACATTTACTTATCACCTTGCTATATATTACAACATTTTGATTGTCATAGTGTTGCCTAAGATTAGCCTTATTGCCTACACACTAATTGCAGTGTTAAGTATTCCTTTTAGAAAATTCTTGATCGTTTAACGACAGAATAATCTGGCGAGAAGGAATAAAACACCAACATATAGCCCTCCAGCACACACTACATGACAAGTTTTACTGCTGAGAGAAACAAATATAATAATAAATTAAATATTGTTCCGGATATGCCTAATGAAAGCACCGTTAATCAGAATCATTATGCAATAACGAATGAATAAGAATGTAAGGTATTACATCCACAATTAGTTAAGACTTAAGAATGACTTTTGGAGTCCTTTCCGAACTCCCAAAGTTATGCCCTTAAAGAAAGAAGAGGTTACACAAAAACATATCCCAAATAGGATTATTACAAAAAGAGCCCTATATTACATATGTTACTTCTGTTCAGTGGAATAAATGCTTTTGATCTTAGAGGTAAAAATAGTTAAGCGATAGTTTCATTTAAATAAAAATGAAACAATCACAGCCAATTAAAAAAAAAAAAAGAGGCATTTGAAAACAGTCGTGACATGCTTCATTTCACATTGAAATCACCTTCATTAAAAGCATTGTGGTATCTATATCGGATAACACCCTTTAAATATTTTCATATTTACCACCTTCCTTTTGGATGGTCATAGTTAATGCATGAAGGTTAACAAATGTTTTTTTTCTCTCAACTTTTTTATACGAGTAGAAATAAATGTAACTTCGCGTATCATGGACTAGATTTTAGAAAATTACATATTTTCCTAAGATGTATAAGTAAAGAGGTATAATATTTCCTAATGCCTGAGTGGCTGGTCGAGAGAACGAAAAACCCAGATTTTCTCGTTAAAAACTGAGCTTTTCGTTCTCTTCGGGTCACGGAGAATAAGGCGGTGGATTATCATAGGAAGGAGCGTAAGGTGGGGGGCGATGAAAATCTTGTGAATTCCTGGGCCTTCGATTAAGTCTTTCTATACTAGCGTATCCAGATCTAATCTGTAATGAAGACATCTCAGAACCTCTATAGTACTGGCGATTAAGGAACTCTGTACTACTTGAAGGAGTATAAGATTTCTTCCGTTCCCCTGGCGAGAGTTGATATGGTGAATTTCTTCCTGAAGAAGTTCCAGTGGCATATTTAGCTGCCCTTGGAAAAGTTCCCATGTGCCCTGGAGTCATCTGAATAGAGGCAGATCGACCTGTTGGAGATGGAGGACAGGATTCCATTAACGTTCTAGGGGACGATGCTCTCCTGTAAGAAGATATTCGATCACATGTGAGATAACCTCCCAATGGCCTCAAAGGAGAATTCTGATAAGAGTGAGGTCCTCCCGATGGAGAGGGCGGAAACGATCCTAACTGCGCTGCCGGTGATGCTCTATAAGGTGATATTCGTTCAGATGGCGAAGGTGGACAAGAACCAATCTGACCAGGAGATAAACGATAAGGGGAAACTTTTCCAGAAGGAGGCTGAGGGTAATTACCAATAGGATCCAATGTTGCTGGAGGGTATGGAGTGAGGTGTCCTCTTGGTGGTGGAGGTGTTGCAAAAGGCGATGGGATTTCAGATCTCTTGTTCATGACAGCATCGTCACCAAAGCCACCATCATCTTCCATGAATATACTTTGGTTACGAGATACTGGCGGTGCCTGATTCATGAGCATTGCTCGAAGCCTTTGTTGATTCAACCTTCGCTTATATCTTCGATGAATACTACAACACAATGCTATGCAGCCAGATATAAACAACACTGAAAGATAAAAATAAAATATATATTTTTTTTTCTTTAAGAGGGTGACACCGGGACAGGCAAGAAAATTGTCCTCATCAAGCCAAGGCATAAAGAAAACATTAAGATGAAGAAAAAGTAGAATGCTAAGGACAAGGTAGAAATAAGGGACTGAAATACAATAGGGAAAGGGACAGGCTGAAAGACTAATCGAAGTACTGAGGACCTAGAGCTATGTCAAGATTAGGCCCTGATATGACAATTGATCCACTTTTTGAAAGACGAAAGGTTGTAAGAATTAGGAAAGACAGAAAAAAGGAAGAGAATTCCAGAGCTTGGGGGTGGATAGGATGAAGCAGTCACTGCACCCACCAATCTAGCTACAAATCTCTACACAGTAATTTTAAGACAAGGCCACTTGGCGAGTGTTACTAGGTCTCGGCAGTGGAAGAGGGATGCAACTTACCAACTAAAAAGAATCAAAGCAGCAATGGAAGTTGTGGTGATATATATCAAAATTATTTTAATATATATATATATATATATATATATATATATATATATATATATATATATATATATATATATATATATATATATATATATATATATATATATATATATATATGAGTTATTTTTACCCCGACCGGGACTTGAACCTAGGACATATAATTACTCTGACAAGGTGCTACCAACTACACCACAAATGGTCTTAAAAGGGAAGCAGACCTTGCAGCTTTTATCTGCTATACTAGGGATGAAGCCATTCTATCTGAATGCCACTCTGTTCATAATACAGTTTCCCCCAACCTCACTCGTGGCTTCGTTTTTGTATTTAATTCAACTCTCAATCTAATTCGGGACCAACAATAATCAAATAAGCACATTACCATATGTGAAAATATGAATCATTTTTATCCCGACTGGAACTTGAACCTAGGACATAATTACTATGCCAAGGCCCTACCAAGTATACCACAGAGGGAAACTAAAAGGGAAACAGACCTTACAGCTTTTATCTGCTATGCTAGGGGAAACAGTAATATGAACAGAGTGGCATTCAGATAAAAGCTGTAAGGTCTGTTTCCCTTTTAAGAGTTTATGTGGTGTAGTTGGTAGCGCTTTGGCATAGTAATTATATGTCCAAGGTTCAAGTCCCGGTCGGGGTAAAAATGATTCATGTTTTCACATATGGTAATGTGCTTATTTTATTATTGTTGGTCCCGAATGAGACTGGGAGTTGAATTAAATGCGAAAACGAAGCCACGAGTGAGGTTGGGTGAAACTGCAATATGAACAGAGTGGCATTCAGATAGAAATGCGTTCATCCCTAGTATAGCAGATAAAAGCTGTAAGGTCTGTTCTCCTTTTAAGACCTTCGGTGGTGTAGTTGGTAGCGCCTTGGCATAGTAATTATATGCCCCAAGTTCAAATCCTGGTCGGGGTGAAAATGATTCATGTTTTCAAATATGGTAATGTGTTTATTTGATTATATATATATATATATATATATATATATATATATATATATATATATATATATATATATATATATATATATATATATATATATATATATATATATATATATATATATATATATATATATATATATATATATATATATATATATATAACAAGGTTCTAAGCCAAAATGCTTCAGGTATCTCCTCTGAAGAGTGAATAGAGAGAGCTCCTTCCACTGGGGTACAAGTCTCTTCACCAAAGATGAATTTCATTAAAAAAAAATATATATATATATATATATATATATATATATATATATATATATATATATATATATATATATATATATATATATTTATTGAAATTCATCTTTGGTGAAGAGACTTGTACCCCAGTGGAAGGAGCTCTCTCTCCATGCACTCTTCAGAGGAGATACCTGAAGCATTTTGTCTTAGAACCTTGTGTTATATATATATATATATATATATATATATATATATATATATATATATATATATATATATATATATATATATATATATATATATATATATATATATAAAACACAAGGTTCTAAGACAAAATGCTTCAGGTATATCCTCTGATGAGTGCATAGAGAGAGCTCCTTCCACTGGGGTACAAGTTTCTTCACCAAAGATGAATTTCAATAAATATATATATATATATATATATATATATATATATATATATATATATATATATATATATATATATATATATATATATATATATGAGGTTCCAATATCAAAATGGTGGGACCAACTTACCTCCTAGAAGTAGTTCGATAATGCCCATGTTAAGTAGAGGGTTATTTCCCCTGCCATTGGACTGATATTCAGCATGGCGAACTTGTGTTAGGGATATGAAAACAATCCCCAACACAGTCAGAAGAACGCCAAATATTCCTAACAGAAATGCACAGCGTTTTCGCCTGTTTAGGCTACCAGACTGAAATAGAGATTGCAATTAGAATATATATATTTTTTTTTTTAGTAAAGTGCTTTTATTAAAAATATATCGTGTGATCATCAATGAATATTTATTCAGTTTCGTGAGATTTTAAAGATATTAGAGTGTTAATAATAATAATCTGCTTGTGCTGAGTGAGTGACTGAGTATGTGGGAGTCAGTGGGTTAGTGGGTGAGTGAGAGAAAATCTCACATTGATTTTGCTATTTGTAAACGAAGATATATATATATATATATATATATATATATATATATATATATATATATATATATATATATATATATAGATAGATAGATAGATAGATAGATAGATAGATAGATAGATAGAGAGAGAGAGAGAGAGAGAGAGAGAGAGAGAGAGAGAGAGAGAGAGAGAGAGAGAGAGAGAGAGAGAGAGAGAGAGAGAGAGAGATTCGCAATTCAATGTTAGAAGTTGATTCCGTGGTTTAACTTTAAAAACTTTTATTTATTTATTTATTTTTTTAAGTATAGGCTATACTTGCATTAGGTGTTAAACAGCCAATTACAGACTGCCACCTTTAAGAGCACTTCCTTTTATTAGTAACAAAACTGTAGGAAGTGTTTTTTTTTTTTTTTATAATTGTGACACCAGGACGGGCCAAAAAACAAAATTATAAAATAAAACAGCCCTCATCGGGCCTGGGCACGAAAAATACATAAAGAGAAACAGAGATGGAGAGTGTAATGACTTGTCAGATGTAAAGGGATAAAAGATGTGTGATGAATATCCAAGAATATTCAATGTAGCTGTAGGCATAGAAAAAGAACCGTAACTGAAGTTGCATAATTTCCTAAATTAATACCTTTATATCAGCCGGGAAACCGCCGTAGTACCGTGGTGTGAGCACTCCAATCGGTAGGTAACAGACCTGCGATCGAGCCCACAATGTGGTGGCAATAAGGGCAGCCAGCCATGCTTCTAGACAAGAGTTCCAAGGTTCAATTCCCGACAAGGAAGGTAGTTTATTTGAAGACATTTAAAAATGCAATATGGCATTGCATTATTATTATTATTATAATAATAATAATTATTATTATTATTATTATTATTATTATTATTATTATTATTATTATTATTATTATTATTATTATTATTATTATTATTATTATTATTATTATTATTATTACTTCAAACTGAGTTGGTTTTTTTATCACTCTAAGGCTGCCAGACTAACTTCCTTATTTCCGAATAGTTATAGAACTGATCCAACCTTTCAACGTCAGTTTGAGAATCCTCGATAAATAAAGAAATAGGTGATGGAA
>JAXCGZ010017000.1:110000-150000 GCA_037179515.1 Halocaridina rubra
TTTTTAGTTAAATAAGTAGGGTAAAATGGCATTGTTGCTTCTGTTATTACTGCTACTACCACTGCTACTGTTGTTACTACTACTATGATTAATATTACTTCAACGACTGTTACTACTACTACTATTACTAGCAACAACAACAACAACAGTAGTAGCAACAGCAGCAGCAGCAGCAACAATATTAACAACAACTACTACGACGGTTACTACTAACTCTAATAATAATAATAATAATAATAATAATAATAATAATAATAATAATAATAATAATAATAATAATAATAATAATAATAATAATAATAATAATCTCCCATCCTTGTTCAGAATAGAACCTGGGAACTCTAAACTAGAGCACCACAGCTGAGTCCACTGGCCCACAGTAGTTGAATAAAGGGAGAACTGGATCATCCACTGATGATACACAGATGGAGAAATGCCACTGCGACCATTAATCTCCATTTTACTCCTTTCCCAACCCACCAATGGCCAGCAAACACATTTATTTCTCCTCTTCAACACCTAAGGCTAGCTAGATGAAACAAATATAATGCAATTACCCATTTCGAATGTCTTCCATTAATCTTCCTTCATTGTCAGGAATCAAACCTGGGAATTCTAGACTAGAACGAAACAGCTTTGATCATTGAAACGCAGCAGGTAAAAAGAGGAAGAACTGCATCATCTACTGATGATACACAAATGGAGGGACGCCACCGCAATCATTAATCTTCTATTTATCCCCCTCCCCAAACCACCAGTGGCAAGTGCACACATTCAATGCTCCTCCTTAACACCCAAGGCTGACTAGATGATAATGCAATTACGTATTTTAAATGATTTCAAATAATTTATCTTCGTTGCCGGGAATCGAACCAGGGAACTCTAGACTAGCATGCACAGTTTGGTCCAATGGACCACAGATGTTGAAAAGAGGGAGGACAGGATCATCTACTGATGATTCACAATAGGAGGGACGCCACTACGACTCTTAATCTCAGGTTTGATTCCCGACAATGAAGGGAAATTATTTGAATACATTTAATAATGCATAATTGCATTGCATTTGTTTCATCTTGGATGTTGAGGAAAAGAATTAAATGTGTTTGCTGGCCACTGGCGGGATGAGAAGTGGTGCAAAAATGGTGACCCGTAAATCCACTCCAAAAATTCCATCCCGAAAATTCCTCCCACGAAAATTCCACTGCACAAAATTACCCCTCCACGAAACTTTCTCCCCATAAATTTCCACCACACAAAAATTACACCAAATAATCAATACATTTCAATTTTATGATTGTTTGCCTTAAGTTTATTTCATTGTTAGGTTAGTTTGGTTAGGTTAGGTTTGGTTTGGTTAAGTTAGGTTAGTTTAGGTTAGGTTAGGTTAGGTTTCGGGGAGTGAATAACTGGTAGGGAGAAAATTTCTTTGGGTGATAATTTTGTGGGGAGGGATTTTCGTGGGAAGAATTTTTGGGGAGGAATTTTTGGAGTGAATATTACAGAAGTGGAATTGACATAGAACCGTAAAAAGAGAGACTAATAGCTGCAGTGGTGTCCCTTCGACTGGGTATCATCAGAAGATGATCCAGTTCCCTCTCATATACAACTTCCGTTGGTCAATATGGCACTCTATTCTAAAGTTTCCACATTCAATTCCCGACATGGAAGGAAAATTATTTGAATACATTTAAAAATGCTTAATTGCTGTGCATTTGTTTTATGTAGCTAGCCTTGGATGTTGAGCAAAAGAATTAAATATGTTTCCTGGCTACTGGTGGATTGGGGAGTGGGGTAAAACGGAGATTAATGATTGAAGTGGCATCCCTCAGTCTGTGTATCATCAGACGCTGATTCGGTTACCTGTTTTCAACAACCTCTGTTGATCTAGTGGACAAAGCTGTGGAACTCTAGTCTAGAGTTCCCAGGTTTGATTCCCAATATGGAAGGGAAATAATTTAAAGACATTTAATATGAGTAATTGTACTGCACTTGTTTCAATAATAATAATAATAATAATAATTATAATAATAATAATAATAATAATAATAATAATAATAATAATAATTATAATAATAATAATAATAATAATAATAATAATAATAATAATAATAATAATAATAATAATAATAATAATAATAACGATAATAATAATAATAATAATAATAATAATAATAATAATAATAACAATAATAATAATGAAACAAATGCAATGTAGTTATGTATTTTAAAATGTAGTCAAGGAATCTCCCTTCCTTGTTGGGAATCAAATCTCGGAACTCTAGACTAGAGCACCACATCTTATTCCACAAGACCAGAGGTCCCAATCCTCTCTTCATGAAAGGGCCACATAAAAATTCCAAATTTACATGAGGGCCACATATTACAATAATCCATGTATACTATCGAAGAAAGCTCACTATTTTATTCTATTTACTTTAGCTATATAGACTGGGTCTGTTATTGGTATATAGGTAGTGTTGCTAGAATTAAAAGATATTTATTAGAAGTTTATTTTTTACTGTACACAGAAAGACAAGACAGAGATAATTGTATCTAGCTCAGCTTTAATGAGATATCTGATGCTGCATCTTTTTTGCAAGCCTACCAATATCAGCTTCAATATTTATGTGGTCGAGATAGAAAAAAATAATATATATCACTTACCTCAAGTTAGCTCCACCTGCACGTGTTGGAAGTTAAAAGTCCACTCACAACTGTTCAAAACCCGATTTCTTTCCCCCTTTCTCCAACCACCACATACAAACGAAATCAACACCTACACGGGGAGCTCCCAGTAAGCCTCCAAAACTTAATAATAAAGCAATTCTGTCTCACAACTCAACCAATTAAGCAAATCCATCACACAACTCAACAAACTCGACAACCCCACAAGCACTGTTTAACCCCTAGCGTCTGCCCGAAAACTGTAAACATCTCGTTCGCAGTGTTGCCAAACAGTGTTACCAGATCCAAATTATACAAAATCATAAACGAAAACTATTATCTCCACAAAACCACACGCCCCCTTGATCTTAAGATCACTAAGAGTGCCACCAGTTCCCCCCACCAAGAGATGGGCACCCATCTCTCAGCACTCCGCCCCGCTTGACGAATCCTTCACATAATCTCTCATCCACACCGATCATCATCTTTTTCGATTCGTCCGCCGTGGAACTTGATTCTCCTGTACTTCAATTGGGCCTTCATCCTCAATAGACGAGTCTACCACTCTCCTAATATCCAGAACGTGCCGAGACATCCTATCTACTGAGACATTATTTCGGGAAGTCACATTGGTCACAGTACCCCTTTTCCATTGCGACGTGCATCTTGAGTTTGGTGCATATGCCCACACCACATCGCCAATCTTGATGGAACCTGCGCCTTCGTTTCCTTTATCAGTCTTTGGTACCTTGCTTGGATGTCGCCACTCATACTTGAACACAGTTTTCTGTGGCACAGTTCCTTCATCCTGACCCAACCTAGGAGACATATTATACCAGAAGACTGCTTCCAACAGCGACATCTGAGCCCTTTCCGCCATGGCCTTGATTATTCGATGATATTGCTCCACAATTCTATCCCCACTAGGTCGATACGCAGCTATAAAATAGCGGTTGATATTCCATTTGTCAAGCATCTCCAAAGCCTGTAATCTAAAGGCTGTTCTGCTGTCTACCAATACTTCATCAACGGGCCCCTTCTTTCTTAAAACAACCCATTCAACACTACTGCAATTTCCACTCCATTTTCTGCTCTTAGCTCTCTCCAAATGGCCACTCTGAATGGTCTGCAGTCAACCATAGATAATTTCAAACCTTGCCTGTAGTGTGCTACATCATCCATCAATCTCTTCTAGTTGTTTTCCACTCTAAGCCCCCCGGAGTCATGCACAACTGGCGAAGGATCAAATGACTGGCACTTGTCACATCACCTAACTGCTTTCCAGATCTTGTCTCTTGTGACTTCTTGATCAACTTTCCTTGCTACAAACAGAGTCCTATCAACTCCCATGTGATGCATTTGATGTAAATCCTCAACACTCGGCACTCCTGCACAACACACTCTGACCTCTTCTGATATCTCATCTGGAACTCCTAACCAGGCCTTCCTCACCCTAGTTAACACATCGGCATTGTTCTTCTCCGACGGCACAGAACATAGCCGCAACTCCATCTCAAACTCCTCTATCAGCTCTCGCAAGGTTTCCAGGTGGCGCTTAGCTATCATTTCCGAGGCTCCCTTCGTCCAAATCCTGTACTCTGCTGTTATAGTCAACTTCATCCAGCCAAATACTGTCATCGAGTTCGTCTTCACTTCAACATCTCTCAGCTAGATTGACTCCTTTCATTACAACATCCAACTTTGCCACATTGATATGGTTATAGTCCCCTTTCTTCCTTAACCATGCACCATCCTCCAAGGTCACATTGTCAATCTCTAAGATTAATCCTGTGGCAATACTGCTCGCATCGCACCACACAACACCCTTACCTGATTTTGGGGCATACCATCTCCCTCTCACTGTGTCCTTTTGTTTCACTCTCCTTATAATCTCTTGCTGTATTTCCATCGTCTGCTGCCTGACCTTGTCTTCATATCTGATGCCCTCTGCTCTCCTCTTTACGTAACTACAAGCTACCAATAACCAACCTGCCACAGGATAATGGCCCACCAATTTCAGCACACAGAAAACAGCTCTCTCCTACTTAAGTCTTGTTGCACTTCCGGCATCTGAGTACCCCACTGGAAAACGAGCTCACCATTCTTTCCCCATTCCAATCTCAGACCCAAAGCAGTTCCCACTTCTAGTGGCTTTGGTGGTTTCGTAGACAGCCAATACAGACGCAGCTGCTCAACAACTTCTGATACACTAACCTTGGTCTCTTCTATCAGTATATTGTCTATATACAAGTTTGTGGCCGCTTCCATCCCTTTCCCCTTGCTTAATACTGTCTTGATTATCTTGGTTATGATTCATGGTGCTGAACTTAGTCAGAAGTCCAGCCTCTTTAGGCAGTATGTCCTTCCTCCATAATTGACGAGTTGGTACTTACACAGCTTCTCTGCAACATGGACTTGCAGGTAAGCTGAATTCAGATCAACTATAGTAGAGGCCCCACTCATCTGCCTCCACTTGCTCAGTGTCTCACTGCAAGCATCAGCAGTGTTATCTCCAGTGTGAGATATAACATACTGGTTAAGTTCGCGGTAGTCCAGTACTGGCCAAACTTTGTTCTTGCTTGGCTGAACCACCGGTATCAATGGAAGCACTCCACATTCTACTTCCGTCCCCCATGGCACCAGTATACCTTCATCGATCCACCTCTCCACCTCTCGGTCGAATTCTTTCCTAACATGCTTTCTCTTTGCACTCTCATTGCAGCCCACCTTTTTTTTTAACACTGACAGCCCCTCTTTCAAATACCTCTCCACCACCCACTTAGTACTGTCAAACTCTGCAATGAAATCCTTGTCCACGATTTTCCACAGACTGACCTTCTGTTCAGTGGCTAGCTCTACTATCAACTTCCCATCTTCTTTGGCTTTCACTTTTCCTGCCACCCTTTCCAGCCCAGATTTCAAAACTGTCACTGCCCACCTTAGCCTGCTTCTCGCTACTTGGGAAATGTTCACTGGTACCGTAACATTGCCAAAAACTGCAAATCCATCTCAAATTGTCCCACCACCCAGTCTGTTAATCATATTCATTCCCATTACTACAGCTATGCCAGTTATCACCTTAGCAATTACAGTTGCTGTAGTTCTCAGGTGTATTCCTTGCACCGTCAACTCTATCTCTTTACTGACCTCACTTTCAATCTGTCTTCCATCCACTGTTACTAACCCTTCTACCTTCGCTGTGCATTTCCCCACCAATTGAGAAGCACACACTGTGATGGAACAACCTGAATCGACAAGCGCCCTCATCTTCCTTCCTCCCATGTTAACACTGATCACTGACAATGAAGATGGAAACCCTTTAGTTGTCTGAGGGGGTAGCTTCTGGTGCAGCAGCTCCCTCTTGCCCATTTCCCTGCTTGCAGTGGCTTGCAATATGACCTTCCTTCCCACACTTGAAGCACATTATTGGTGGTCGTGGCTCCTTGCACTTTCTTGCCATATGAGGCCCACCGCATCTGTAACAGCGGCCCTTGAACATCTTATTTTCTCATTTCCTGCATACTTGCTGGCCTTTTGATGGCAATGATCTCCGGTAACTGGGACCTTTGCTGCCATACCATCAATGAAGGTCCTCTGGCTGCAACTGCTGCAACTTCTTGACCCCCACTGCCTGATGATAACACTCTTGCTCTTGCAATTAGCTCAGTCATATCTACTGCTTCAACATCCTTTGTCTGCTGAAGTTCCATGGAGATCCAATATGGGAACCAGTCACAAATACAAGCTTTGCGGTCCACTCCAGACCCTCTCCCTTCCATCCTGCCAGTCCTGCTTATTGCCTGATCTCATTCGCAAAACATCCACTTGCTCACCTGTGCAGTGTGTCTTCCTAAGCCTTCCATAGGCCTCGATCATCCCTTGTGAGAAGGGCAACTTCAATCTGCTCTTGATCTTCTTGGCATCTAGCTGATTATCATCACTCATTTCGAGATACAGAGCCAGAGCATCTCCTTCCAGATACAAAGTATAAAACTGGCTAAATCCTTAATTTCCACTAATCTCGCCACCAACTCGGCCTTTTTTAGCCAGGCAACCACATCGCCTTGGCCATCAAATGATTTCATCATTTCACCACACAATTTGCTTTTTCCGGCCATAGTTAATCTTTTTAGACGGCGTATATAGCTTGTGGACGATATAGAAAAAAAATAATATATATCACTTACCTCAACTTAACACCACCTGCACGTGTTGGAAGTTAAAAGTCCACTCACAACTGTTCAAAACACGATTTCTTGCTTCTCCAAGCCACCACATACAAAAATATCAACACCTACACTGGGAGCTCCTGCTATGCCTCCACAACTCAGACATAAAGCAATTCCGTATCACAACTCAACCAATAAAGCAAATCCATCACACAACTCAACCAACTTGACAACCCCACAAGCACTTTTCTTCATCCCCGAATGTCCGCCTGAAAACTGTAAACAACATCCAGTTCACAGTGTTACTAGATCCAAATTATACAAAATCATAACAAAAAATTATTGTCTCCACAAAATCACAATTTATAACAGAAAGCCCCAGAACTTGGTGAAGATGATCATCAGTAAGCCTTCGATTTTACTAGTTTTTTGAACATATATGTTCACAGTTATATGTACGGCTAAAAACTGAAAACGTACTTGCAGTATAGTTTTTTAAATCCAAATATTCCTCAAGTAGACAGGAATAAAATTCTAAACTGCTATTCTCTTTAAACGTGGTGTTCAGTGTATCATTGGCATGCAAATCAGTTATTTCCATCTGATAAATTTCTGGAATTTCTACTGGTAAAACACTGAAATGGTACTGAAGCATTTGAATGTCTTCCATATAATCATGGGTAGTCCTAGAATCTATTTTTTATTTCCTCTTTTAGAAGTTTTTTCTCGTTGCATTTTTGTGTTGAGGCAGATAAAACTTTTTTATATTTCGTTCAGCAAGTCATTGCAAGCGGGAAAATGCATAGAAATTTTTCACTTAAGTGTTTCATATCTTCTAGTTTATTTTCAAATGCTTTCACATCAGTAAACATGTCTGATACCAACTTTCCTCTGCCTTGTAGTCTTATAATCTAAGTATTCAGATGATCAGTTATATCAGACAAGAAGGCTAAGCAAAACTCCCAGTCGGGATCTTAAAATCCTTCTTGAAACTTCCTTTTTTCAGTAAGAAATATTTCAGTTTAATTGCGAAAAAAAAAAATAATATATATATATATATATATATATATATATATATATATATATATATATATATATATATATATATATATATATATATCCTGATAAGTTTTCCTTTTCCAAGCCACTTCTCTTCAATATGGTACAATATATCACCATACTCTGAATCTGAGTCATATGAATATGTCTGAGACTGCCGATGATTCAAACCATGACGTCTGATGAAATTTACACTTGATACGACGACGTTCATAACATTTTCAAATTGAAGGACCTTACTGCACAGTGTCTGCTGATGAGTAATGCATTGGAATTTTAGAGGAGGTGTGCCATTAGCATTAACAACTTCAATGCATATTTATTCGACTAACTCTGCTTTACTTCCCACCATGATTCTTGCTCCATCTGTAGTTGCACTTTTTAGTTTGACCAAACTAAATCAAGGTTTTTACTGCCTTAGATACTTCCAAAAATAGGTTTTATGATGTACTACCTTTCATACTTCGCAGGCGTACAAATCTTCCACAATTTGAAAGCTGTTGTAAACACCTTTGATAAAAATAAAAAGCTGTGTTCTATCCTAAATATCATTACTTTCATCAAAAGCTAAAGAAAAATATTGAAAACTGCGTGCTTTCTCAGATAATGTTGAAAACATGTCTCCTCTTAAATCTTCCAAACGCCTTGTAACTGCTGAAGCAGACAAATTTATATTTTGAAAAAGTGACGACTTTTCTAGCCTTATGTCTTTAGCCGTTTTTATCATGCACTCATTAACAACTTCTCCATCAGTGAGTGGTCTTCCTTTTGCAATTTATATACTTGGTGACCACATAGCCACATGCACGCACGATTCGGTTTCAGTGGTTTTACTTTTAAAGAAAGATTGCAGCACAGACACAGAGATCTTGTTTCAGTGCACATCACCTTGAAGCAAAAATTATTATTGTGCTGTGTTTCGTAATGTCTTTTGATATTAAATGTCTTCAAGGTCTTTACAGTTTCGTGGCATATAGAACATAATGCACTGTCAGGATGTGCAATAAAAAAAATTGAAATTCAACTCTCAATAAACACATGGTCCTCCTCATCTATTTCCTTGTTATAGGGTTAACTGACATGAAGTACAATTCCTGTGAGGGGGAAAAATGTATATAATGCACACCCAAAATAAAAATATATAAGTACGGAATTAAAATCATGTATATTCTCGTTAAAAATAATACCATTAATCGCAATTCTTTGTTCACTGCTGAAAAAAAAACATGTGTTCACACCATAGGAAAATTACGAACTAACGTCATGTACAGTCTCACTACAAGATATCATTCCACTTAAAGAAATGCTTTGCTCATATATTTTTTTGTCAATAGATATATTTTTAAATATAGCTGAAACGGATTTTACCGCATACTCAACGATTTTCACAAACAGAATATCACGGTTTATTTTCTTTATCAAACTCTACATCACAGGCATTATGTTTTGTTATAAAATGATTGCTACTAGGCATACTGTCAATCTACATTTAACTACCACATAAAGAGAAAAAAAGGAAAGACACCAATTCTTAAAGCAGACATCAAAATATCACCTGAATGGAAAACAAAACACTCTTTGATAGGAAATAAAAAACTGAAGCTGAATCGCTCCTGTACGCAGGTAGACGTTAAACGTCAGCTTATATACATGTTCAAATCAAGTTCAGTTCGGTCCTAGCCAATTATTATTATTATTATTATTATTATTATTATTATTATTATTATTATTATTATTATTATTATTATTATTTTTATCATTATTATTATTATTATTATCACAATGTATATTTTAAATCCAATAGTGTTAACTTGGGATATCCTAGTAACCATTATTTTAACCTCTATGTAAATTAACTAATATTATCAAAAACAAACATAGAATATATATATAATCATTAGTTTAAAGGACACTTTTGAAATTACATGTGATTATGAAGTGGTAGAATAAAAGCAGGAAGAGTTCAATTCAATATTTAATTAAACTAATATATTACTACTACTTTACAAAGTAGGTTAGATTCATTTAATATATTGGCGGAAATATGTGAAACAGAAAAAAATTTCTGTCATGCAGTTGTCGGCTAAATGCAGTATGCTTAATATGAGCATAATTCCTCTCTTGTTCTGAGGGCGCACTGAACATCCTTATGGGCTGCAGGTTGGAGACCTCTGCACTACACCAACAGAGCTTCTTTTAGATAATACCAGATAGAGGGACACCACTGAGACCATTAATCTCCGTTTTGCCCTCTCCCCAACCCACCAGCGGTCAGCTAACACTTTCAATTCTCCTCATCATCATCCAAGGCTAAATAGATGAAACAAATGCAATACAATTACTCATTTTTAAATGTATTCAAGTAATCTCCCTTCCTTGTAGGGAATCACCAGGGAACTTTAGAGTATATGCCACAGTTTAGTCCACTAGACCAACAGAGGTGGGTCTAGTGAGCTAAGCTGTGTCATATAGTCTAGAGTTCCCAGGTTTCAGTCCTGATAATGAAGGGAGAAAACTTGAATTCATTTAGAAATACATAATTGCATTTGTTTCATCTAGCTAGCCTAGGATATTGAGGAGGAGAACTAAATGTGTCTGCCAGCCACTGGTGGGTTGGGGATGGGGGTAAAGCAGAGATTAGTGGTAGCAGTGGCATCCCTCCATTTGTGTATCATCAGTAGGTGATTTAGTTCTCACATTTAACCTCTGTAGTTTAACAGACTAACCTGTGGAGTTCTAGACTAGAGTTCCCAGGTTTGATTCCTGATAATGAAGGGAGATTATATGAAGGCATTTAAAATGCGTAATTGCACTGTATTTGTTTCATCTAGCCAGCCTAGGATGTTGAAGAGAAGAACTAAATGTGTTCACTGGCCACTTGTGGGGTAAATGGAGATTAATGGTTGTAGTGGCATCCCTCTATTTGTGTATCATCAGTAGATGATCCAGTTTCCATGTTTTCAACCTCTTTGGTCCAGTGGACTAAGCTGTGGTGCTCTAGTCTAGAGTTCCCAGATTCGATGTTCGACAAGGAAGGGAAATTAATTGAAGACATTCAAAACTGCGTAATTGCATTTCATTTGTTTCATCTAGCTAGCTTTGGATGTTGAGGAGGAGAATTAAATGTGTTTGCTAGCCACTGGTGGGTTGGGGAAGGGGTAAGATGGAGATTAATGGTCACAGTGGCATCCCTCTATATAATGTTATCAGAGGATGATCCAGTTCTCCCTCCTTTAAAACCTCTGTTGATCTACTGGACTAAGCTGTGATTCTCTAGTGTAGAGTTCCCTGGTTCAATTCCCGACAAGGCTGGAAAAGTACTTGTGATGCGTATATATACATCTCTGCTTGCACAAATTATTCTTCTTTCTCAGGCCAGGCTAAATCATGCAGGGTGATAGATATATGATGATTATTAACACTTAGTTTATTGGGAAGATAAATAGTTCCTCTAGGCCTCAATGCCCCGGCCCCCTAATGTAGATGTTTTCTAATGCATGGTCAACCATACTTTGCACCCCCTGGCACACTGCCTGACCCATTTAAAACCTCAGATCATTCTAAACACATACAAAGAGGAGGCGGGCATGGTTTGGGGTCACGCCTCCACCAATAAGATTCAAGTGAAGGGGAATCACCCCATAACCTTTGGTGTGAGGGCAGCTACAACGATGCAGGTTTCTCGCAGAAATATAGGCTTGTTCTCAACAACAGAGGCCACGTGAGAACTCCCCACCTTCAAACGGGGCACCCCTGGGCATGATCTATGTGTCACTTGAATACATTTGAAAATGTGTAATTGCATTGAATTTGTTTCATCTAGGTAGCCTTGTGTGACAGAGTGTTTTGCTCAAAGTACCAGAGGGTGTTGTAGATGCCTTATTAGTTATGTAGTTAACAAGTAACTGTCTTCTCTTTTATTGCTAAAAAAAAAAAATCTCAATCCTTGCATTTTGCAGTCTATGATTATTTGAAATTTATATTTCAGTAAATAACTAATTTTGAATATATCTTATTTAATATTCTTGCATGTATAGAAAGCATGATCCCAACATAAAAATCTCCCTCCTATTTCTATGTATTCTACTTTTTGTTTCTTCTTATGAACGATGCAATAATCCAAGTGAGTCTGTTAGATATGTTATTTATGCAATTTTTTTTTATTATAAAATTGATTTTGCTGCTAAATATAGTTGCTATTGCTTATAATTTTGTTATAAATTTGACCGTGCTGATATGTCATTAGCTTGTCTAGATACATTTCAGTAGCTTCTTTACTATTTGAATATCAAAATTCCGTCTTCTGCAATGCAAAGAATATTCTCGAGATTTTTCACCAGTGACCTATTTTGCCCATAAATATTTCTCGTTTCTTTCATTTAATTCGGCTTGTTGCGTCTAAAATACTGTCTCTCCCTTGCATCTCTGCCATAATTGCATGCCAGAGACCACCACTACAGTAAAAAATTATTGGGTGACAATTTACTGCTCTGAACATACAGGCTGGTCGAAGGTGATGCCACAAAGAGGGACGCTTAGTCACTCTCATTGGCAGCCTAACATCCCAGAGGCAAGATCTCACCTCAGTAGTAATGCTTACTTCAAACCTTTTTATGTGGCATCTTCAAAGGAAGGCATCTGGCACAAACAAGGTTAGAGATAGTGTATGGTAAAGCTCGTTGGTCAAACATATTGGGAATTCGCGAAACTGGTTAAATTCGTTACTGGTCAAATAGTTTACTGGTTATAAATCCTACGATATTTTTCTCAGTTCCCATACAAACTGCACTTTTGTAGATTACCCAATTAGAATCTCATTTGGCAAATTTACTTCCTTCACCAAGAAATTACCGCCGATATACACTGATAAGAAATTTTCTTCGTTGCATGTGTCAAAGTGTAGTGGCATAGTGTATTTTATTTCTATATTTGGAGTGTTGTAGTGGTATGATATATGTCTTCTTTATTTATATATTAATTTATTTATCAATTGATATATATATATATTTTCACTTTATTTATTAATCATTTTTGTTGTTGTTCTAAACTGATCCCTTAATTTTGCTTCTTTTTGTCATAACGAACTGTACGTTGTTTTGGTTTTCTGTTTTATGCAACACTGACTCTGTATTTGCCGCCTTTTTCGTCTAGTGTGATACTTTTGGTCTGTTCATTTTTGATACATAAAAATTACTTGAAAATTAAATGATTTTTTCGTATTGTGATACCTTAAATGATATTGTGGTAATCTTGATATCTTGTAAACACTGAACTATAAAGTGGTGACCATCGTAGTGACAAGATATAGGAGTGATAAGATATTGGAGTGACAAGATATTTGTAATTGACAAGATAGGCCTAAGTGACAAAATTTCTCCAGCATCATACCGGTAGGCAAGGCCTAGGTTTCTTTCAGTATTTGTACTCCAAGATAAGCTGTCATAAACAATGCCCGATTCTGATGATGATAAGTCTAGTGCTGTCAGGCACATAGCAGTGAAAGCCCCTGCAGTCATAGACACCTGCGTTTCAGGGTGGTTTTCTATTCTTGAAGTTCAATTTGGCTTAGCTAATGTGAAATCCAGTGAAACAAAATTTTTCCATGTGTTATCTGCCTTGCCCCCTACTGTTGTAGAACGTGTTCCCAAAGACACTTTAAATAGGAAAGACTATGATATAATTAAAGCATACCTCACAAATCTTTTTGAACAGACCAAGCCTGAACTTTTCAATGATTTGATAAGTAATACAGTAATGCATGGCAAGCCTTCAGTTTATTTAGAAGAAATTCGCAGAACTGCTAAATTAGGAGTAACAGATGACCTAGTGAAACATAAATTCTTGCAAGCAGTTCCCAGTAGTATTTCGGCAGTTTTAGCCTCTCAGCAATATATTGATTTATCAGCTTTAGGCAACCTTGCAGATGAACTAGTTGTATTTTCTCAAAATAATAATAGGGCTAAACCCATCAATGCTGTTGATCAGTCATCAGTTTCTCGTCAAGCTAGTACAACGCAGTATGTATCAATTTCCAAGAATCCACCTGAAATCTTAAAAAGGGCTGAAGATATATTAAACTGTGCCAAAAGTTATTTTAACAGTAATGGTCTTTTACTGAACGAAAATAAAACTAAATTCGTTATTTTTGGATCAAATCAATACCTGTCCCGCATTCCTGAGAACATCAGTATAAATTTCAACAATGTTTCACTCTTCCCATCTAATAAGGTTAAAAATCTAGGAGTTATTATGGACAGTACCATGACATTTAATTTTCATATCGATGAACTACATAAAAAAGTGAACGGGACCCTTCTTTACTTGAACAGAGTCTATGAAAGATTCGAGCCTGATTGTAGGGTAATTGTAGTACAAACATTGATTTTAAGTATTCTCAACTACTGTCTGAGTGTTTGGGGTTTCACGACTAAGACCCAGATGTTACGAGTGAAAAGGCTCCAGAATTTTGCTGCAAGAGTTGCCATAGGGGGGGTGCATAAATATGATCACGTGACTCCCCTCTTTGAGAGATTGGGTTGGCTAAGGATGGACATGAAGTTCATATATAATATCTGTCTTTTAGTTTTTAAAATAAATCATGGAATATTACCGGAATGGCTCTTCTCATTGCCAACAGTTAATCAAGTGCGTATCAATAACGTCAACACCAGATATCAGAATTCTTTTTACGTGCCCAGAACTTCCACTGATATTGGGGCAAGAGCCTTAAATGTAATGGGCCCGAGACTTTGGAACTCTTTACCCGCAAACTTAAGAAGCTGCCAAACATTACCCTCACTTAAATCTCATCTTTTAAATCACCTACTTAATAAGTGATTTTAGTCTCATTATTATCCTCCCATTGGGTAGACGAAGTGTACGTATGCTTATTTTAATGTGTAATTATTTTGATTTTGTGCTTTGCAAATTTCATTTGTTTTATTTTGACATTTTACATTGTAATTTGTAATTAGATTAATTATCATGTAATAGCCATTTTTGATGGAATAAAGTTTTTGACTTTGACTTTGACTTTGAATGCTACCTTTCCATCAAAATCAACGTCCAAAAGTTTGTTGTGCCCATTTATATTATGGAACTCGGGCTAAATGGTGCAAGCCGTGGTGCCAATGGCCGAATAAATCTCAAAATATCCAGATGAAGGATTCTTCTAGAGCACCGTCCCCAGCATCAACGTCTAGGTCCTCGTCGCCTGCACGGAATTTTCCTAGTTCGGAAAACTAATAAAGCAGACAGAAGAGAAAATTGTAGCTACAGCCACTTCTGTTCTGCCACTTCTACAGGTTGTAGCCAAAATTGGTTGTAGTGACATGGTCTTCACTGTGGATACAGGAGCTGCAGTCTCCATTATTCCATATAAGTATGTTTCAGAAATTTTATTAAGGCCAACAGCAGTTAATATTTCTACGGCCACTGGTGAATCAATATAAGTTTATGGTGAAATTATTCTTGATTTTGATATTCGGCAGTTGCGCCGTCGATTTAACTGGACATTTGTTGTTGCAGATGTATGTACACCTTTATTAGGTAATGATTTTCTTTGCAATTTTGGATTGTTTATTGATTGTAAGAATAAAACTTTACATGACAATATAACACAATGTTCTGTAAAAGGTAATATTGCAAATCATAATGTATCTTATGTGATTAATAATTTGAACTATTTACCTGATTCTGTACAAGTTGTTCCCAGATTTTCCCTCACTCTTGTCCTGTGTTAAGCCTCTTACAGCTAATAATTCTTTCAAGAATTCTAATGTTTTTCATTATATAGATACAGGGAGTTCTCCTCCGACATTTTCTAGCTGTCGTCCGTTGGCTCCAGACAAATATTCTGCCGCCAAGGAAGCATTTAAGCAGTTGTTGGATATGGGAATTGTACAACCTTCTAAATCACCTTGGGCTTCACCCATTCATTTAGTTACTAAACCTAAGCCAGGAGAGTGGAGAGTATGTGGTGATTTTAGGCAACTTAATACTTTGACCAAGCCAGATAAATATCCTTTACCACATATTAGTAGTGTGTCATTAAAGCTTTACAAGAAAAAGATATTCAGTAAAATTGATTTGTTAAAAGCCTATCACCAGATCCCTATGAATCCTTCAGATGTTGAAAAGACAGCAGTAACCACACCCTTTGGGCTATTTGAATATTTATATATGCCTTATGGTCTTCGGAATGCCCCTGCCACTTTTCAGCGCTTGATGGACAATTAATTTAGAAACCTTGATTTTGTATTTATTTACCTGGATGATATTCTGATATTTTCAGAGAATACGGAAGAGCACAAGAAACATTTGTCTATAGTATTTGAAATCCTAAGCTCTAATAATCTTAAAATTTCTATTGATAAATGTGAATTCTTTAAAAATGAAATAGAACATTTAGGATATTTGATCACTGCTAATGGTTTAAAACCTGGTTCTCATAAACAGACAGATATTGTTGATTTTCCTAAGCCAGCAGATTCTGCTGCCTTACATAGGTTTATAGGAATGCTCAATTACTATAGACAAATGGTACCGCATTTTGCTGATGTTGTATATCCTTTGACCGAATTAATTAGATTACAACCTAAATCTAAAGATCTAGTATGGAATTCGGAAGCAGAATCTGCCTTTGTAAGTGCTAAAGAGTCACTTAACAATGCTTGCACCATTGCATATTTCACTAGTAAGTGTAATTCTCCACTGCATCTGGTGACTGATTGTTCCCAAGTGGCAGCTGGAGCTGCGTTACACCATATTCAGGATGGTAAATTTGTCCCTATTGAATTCTTTTCAAAGAAATTATCAGAAACTCAGAGGTGTTATTCTACTTTTGACTGAGAACTGCTTGCTGCATATCTGGCTGTACTAAAATTTAAACATGTAACTGAAGGACGTGAAACCATTTTATTTACTGATCATAAACCCCTTGTTTTTGCATTTAAGAATCCTCATACAGCCAAGTCAGATAGACAGCAACGATATTGGTCTTTAATTAGCGAGTATATATCAGATGTTGTACATATCAAGGGTGCAGACAATGTTGTAGCAGATTGTCTTTCCAGACCATTACCTGTATCTTCTGTCTCAGTGGACTTACATGATATAACCAGTATAGCTGATAGCCAATCCACTGACACAGAAATTCTTAATTTCAAAGAGAGATTGAAAATTTTCAAAATTCAGAATCATGAATTATATTGTGACGTGTCAACACCCCATCCAAGACCATTTCTTCCCTTAGCTTGTCGTAAATCAGTATTTCAACTTATGCATAACATTTCACATCCAGGAGTCAAAGGTACGTTGCACCTTATCAAAGCTAGGTACTTTTGGCCTAATATGGATCGAGATATTCGAAGTTGGACTAAAGAGTGTACTTCTTGTCAGCAAGTTAAAGTGCACCGCCATACCCGTGCTCCTATTACAAATTTTACAGCACCTTTTGGGAGATTTGAATTTGTACATTTAGATATTGTTGGTCCTCTCCCTCCTAGTAAACTCCCTGGCCAGTCTTTTACAGCACCAGAACAATACGTTCTTACCTGTATTGACAGATCTACTAGATGGTTGGAAGCCATCCCCATCACAGATATTTCTGCTACCACTGTTGCTTTTGCTTTTATTAAAGGTTGGGTATCTCGCTTTGGAGTGCCATTATATGTTTTTACTGATAGAGGTGCTCAGTTTGAATCTGCATTACTTCAGCAACTTTCCTCTATAATTGGATTTCATAGACTGCGTACCACTTCATAGCACCCTCAATCCAATGGCATGGTTGAAAGATCACATAGAGTATTGAAAGTATCCCTGATGGCACGTAAAATTGACTGGCTTGCTTCTTTACCAATAGTACTTTTAGGTTTAAGATGTGTCCCCACAGAGTCTGGAGTTTCTCCATTTACTTTGGTGACGGGAAGTATGCTACTTAGTCCTAAAATCATGGTAACAACTGAAATTTCTTCTTTTGCAAAACAAAAAGAAATTGTGTCTGAATTTGTATCTCGAATGCGTGAATTAGATTTTTCTGAATCCTCTTATGGATACCTTCATTCATCCTCTGTTAAACCTTATGTTCCAAAAGATCTTGAATCATGTACACATGTTTGGGTTAGAGTGGATCGTGTACGTCGCCCTTTAGAGGCTCCCTACTTTGGTCCACTTGAAGTTGTGGAACGTGGTGATAAATATTTCATTCTACGTCAGCTTTCTGGAAATTTAACTACTGTATCTGTAGATAGATTGAAACCTGCCTCAATACCAAAAACTAGCAGTTCTAATGAGACAGAACCTACTGTAAATAATGATTCTGTGCAAGAAGCTGTCAATCCTGATGTGATTGAACCAAGTGTAAATAATGATTTTTCTGATTCTAATTCCACAAATGACACATATTCTGATACATTATCTCCTAGTAGCGCATCTATTCCTGAAAATATTGATAATGAAGATGCTATTGAAGAGAAAATACCTCAATCTGTTGTTACGAAATCTCGTCGAGTTAGATTTAATCGTAACCCTGATTATGTATATTATTAATTTGTATTTTTGTATCTATGTCTTCACATATATATTATATATCTATATTTTCTATTATCAGTGTTAAAAACTAATGTACTCCTGTACTGGCAGGGGAGTGTTGTAGTGGCATAGTGTATTTTCTTTCTTTATTTGGAGTGTTGTAGTGGTATGATATATGTCTTCTTTATTTATATGTTAATTTATTTATTAATTGATATATATATTTTCACTTTATTTATTAATCATTTTTGTTGTTGTTCTAAACTGATCCCTTAATTTTGCTTCTTTTTGTCATAACGAACTGTACGTTGTTTTGGTTTTCTGTTTTATGGCAACACTGACTCTGTATTTGCCGCCTTTTTCGTCTAGCGTGATACTTTTGGTCTGTTCATTTTTGATGCATAAAAATTACCTGAAAATTAAATGACTTTTTCGTATTGTGATACCTTAAATGATATTGTGGTAATCTTGATATCTTGTAAACATTGAACTATAAAAGTATAATTTCGCCCACAGAAGATTGCTCATTACCACGTAAATAACTAGCCCTTCTCTTGACAGATTCTAATTTCATTTCACCCCTTTCTATCATCGTAAATAAAGTGTTTTACGTCAAGACTCGTAAATAAATTGTATTTTCACTATAAATTGCATACAATTAGTAATTTAAGTAAAGTGTTTTACAGTAAAAACTGCAAATAAATAATAATAATCTTGCCCTGATGGCATTGCAAATATTTCTTGGTAACCACAATTTAATGAATAAATACTGTATTTATCTTGCTGATTCTTCATTTATTGGGAATAAAGTGTTTTGAGTTATAAGTTCCAATTATTTCAAAAGGTGGTTTTGCCCCTTTGGCACTACATGCTGATTCTTCATGTATTGGGAATAAAGTGTTTTAAGTTATAAGTTGCAAATACTTCAAAAGGTGGTTTTGCCTCTTTGGTACTGCAAAAAATTTTATTTTGCTAACCAAAATTGAATGAATACATATTTATTTCGTAGATTTTTCTTGTATCGTAAATAAAGTGTTTTACTATATAATTGAAAATAATTAATAAGTGATTTTCCCTTATTGACATTGCAAATGTTTATGGTTACCCACAATTTAAGGGATTCATACTGTATTTGTCTAGCTTATTCTCCATTTATTGTGAATAAATTGTTTTACGCTAATGCCGGCAAATAATTAATGATTTTGTATGCTCTTACGGTAACGTAAATATTTCTGGTTAACTGTGACTAGCCAATATATTTTCATCCAGTAGAATGATATTGGAAAAATCATTTGTGTGCTCGTGCTTTCAGTTTTCCCATTATTAACAGTGTGTCACTTCTGTTTCTGCAATTGCAGTGTCCTCTATTCTATTCTGCCTATGTGACAGAGGTGATTGTCAAGTTGGGGCCAAACTCTTTTTAAATTTGATCCAGTTTTCCAAAAATTATTTCAGTTTTTTAATGTGTCATTGTGTTTCCAAAATTAAAAGCAAGTTGAATTCTGAGTTTCATTTAACCGAGTTTATGAGCTCTTAACCAAGTTCATTACCTTGAGTCTCCTTAGTAAAACAGAAATTTAACAACATCCTCACACAGTGGATGTCGAGGAGGAAAATTAATAATGTCAGCTTGTCACTAGTGGGTTGGGGAGTGGGGTAAAATGGAGATTAATGGTTGAAGTGGCATCCCTCCATCTGGTATTATCAGATGATGATCCAGTTCTCTCTATTTTACAACCTTTGTTAGTCTAGTGGATTAAGCTGTGGCACTCTAATCTAGACCTTACATGATCGATTCCCAACAAGGAAGGGTAATAATAATAATAATAATAATAATAATAATAATAATAATAATAATAATAATAATAATAATAATAATAATAATAATAATAATATTAATAATAATAATAATAATAATGATAATAGCCTCAGTGGCTTTGTATATTATCTGAGCTTAGGACTACTATAGTTAATTATTTTTTTAATCTTTTACACACCTGTACTCAATGACCTCCATTGATGCATAGCTCATGCTCATGGATGTCCCATGTGCGGGCTAGCAGTTTCACGTGACTTTCTATGCTATAAAAACCAAGCTAAAAAACTGACGGAGAATCTTGCATTGTTTTTTTTTTTTTTAGATTCTCCACCCACGGATGGGTGGAACGGGTCATGGAGGACCCATAGGGTGGTCGCCAACCGGCACAGGCCCCAACCCCCCACTGTGGTGCCCAGCCACAGCAGAAACCTCCCCAGTAAACAGCTTAAACTCTCTTGCCTGGACGAGGCGCGATCCGTCGACCTCGCGAATGCGAGGCCAGCGCGTTACCACTGTACTAGCCAGGAGGCTTTGCATTGTTTAGCTGCCCTCACACCACAGGTTATGGGGTGTTCCCCCTTCTATTGAAAACCTATTGGTGGAGGCATGGCACTTGTATGTGTTTGAAACACCAGAGGTGCTAAAAAGGGTCAAGCAGCATGCGGGAGGAGGGAGAGTAATTTTGGTGCCCATACAGATAGCATTACATTAAGGGGACGGGGGCACTGAGGCCTAGAGGAACTCTGTAGCTTCTAAATAAATTAAGTGTTAAGCATCTTTGCATGTCTATTATCACCTTGCACGAATGATCCCTGGCCTGGGGTATAAAAGAATATAATAATATCTACACGACAGTGGTGGCAGCGAAAATACAACTCTAACACGACAGTGGAGTAAGACAGTGGTATACCGCAGTCATGACTATCAAGTACGACAGTGGCAGCAGCAGAGTACGATCCAACGCCGGATTCATCAAGAAGAGACAAGAAGTTATATGCCAGTGAAATCTCGTGCTGAGAGAAGAAAAATGCAGGATACAAAAGGGTATAAAACATCTTTGGAAGAAGTGTCGAAGGAAGCTCAGGGAGTAATATCTCAACCCTGTCCGCCTAAAGGAAATGTGCCCAGCATTAAGAATTGTTCCATATACTTCGAATCTGCGGCATAGTTCCTAAGGATGAGAAATGCCAAAGGGAGAGACGAGCGGTCAAGTGGGAGAGAATTTTAGCGTGATTCACGAAGTACTTCACCGTGCATAGGACTGTGAGTGGGAAGACTCCCGGGATGGTGAATTGGCGATCTTATGAGAGGTACGGATGATGACGTTGAAGGGAAAATCGGAGAGCCCAGCAGAATGGAAAACCCCCTCCCCCTGTACCAGAGGCAGTGGCATCCTTAAGGCAGCATCCCAAAACAGCTAAGTTCTTGCAATTTTTATCCAGTGGGTAATGAGGGTACTATTAAGAGAAATTGAGGTCGGAGGACTCTGCCATTTTGTTCTGTAGACATGCTTTGTCTCATCCATCCTGCATATAAGAGAGAATATGGCTTTAGTAAATTAATAGAAGCATAATTTCTGTACTCATTACTAAACTAGATAATTGAAACTAATAGCTATAAGCAATGATATTCTCGATTTTGTTAGAATTAAAACCATATAACAAGTAATTGCATTTGAAGGGTGTCGAACTAGATATTTGTTTTTTTATTACTTAGGTTAAGTATTGAGCAGGCAAAGGTTTTGATTTTATATGAGAAAAAATTAGTATACATGTAAAATTATTTATAAGTTAATTTTCCAAAGCGGAAGTAAGGTAATGTAAGTCACTGAGTGTCGTCAGTGGGAATGACAGTGTCCCAGAATAAACTAGAAGCCACATAAAAACCACCTTGAGAACTGAACTTGAATCCACTGTTAAGGTTTTTCTTTTGTCAGGTGTGGCGGCGTGGCTGGCAAATAGTTTCAAAGAAAGAAAGCATGGGAATGACCGACCTCTCATCATTGTTTTTTTTATAAAGTAATTGTAATTTGTAGTGTTCGGTTACTCTTAATAAACGTGTATGTCAAATCTGTTGAAGAATCACAGACTTTTGTGATGGTTATTGCAGCTCGATATAACGGGATTTGTATTTGTTAAGGTTTTATGTAGCGGGGAGAGAGAATAGAGTAGCAAGTGCCCTGAGAGGCGGTAAAGGTAGTACCCTTCCACGTCGTTGATGGGGAGTATAGAGGGGACCTAGGACCGTTGACAGTGACAGTCCGAGGCGGCTAGATGAGTGGAATCAAGAAGATACCCACAAATTCCTTCAAAGTGATGGGGCGTGAAATGTGCGCAGCAAATTGGGGAGTGCATGGAGGATCGCAGGCAGAGATTGAGTGAGAGAACGTGTTTTATGGCAACAAAAGAGAGGGAGAGAGAGTGACAGTGACCAACTTGGGCGAAAAGAGGGGGGGGGGGTGCTTGGGGGTTTAATCGAGAGATACTTGTCTTAAGAGCAGGATTAGTGAAAAATCTACGGTATATGTAGTTTATGACCTTGAGAGGTGTCAGATAACTGTTCCCTTTTTTAACGTAGACCTAAATAGATTAACTCCAGGAGACGATCTAATATCTCCTATTACTATCACTGACATCAGAGATATCATTAAATATATTAAAAATAAAGCCCCAGTACATTCAGGCATTAATAAATTAATACTATCCCACTTACCAAATATAGCAATTCATGAATTATTAGATATTTTTAACTCTTGTTTATCCACAGGTTATTTTCCGAAAATATTTAAATTGTCAATAATGATTTTTATACCTAAACCTGGAAAAAACACCACCTCAGCTAAAAATTATCGTCCTATATCTCTCTTAGAAGTCCCAGGGAAAATATTTGAAAAGATAATACATTCCAGAGTTTATAAATACTTAGAACTAAATGATTGTTTTCCCTCCAACCAGCACGGATTTAGAAGAGGCAGAGGCACTCATACAGCACTAACTTATTTATATGAAAAATAGCCATCTCACAAAAGTTCAGGAAAAAGTGCAATGTCTTGAGCAGGGATGTTTCCTCTGCTTTTGACAAAGTATGGAGAGATGGACTCAGATATAAAATCATAGAACTTCAATTACCCCCATTAATAATTTTTTTTTATCAGATTTCATATCGAATAGAATGTTAATTATCAAAATTAACGAACACATGGGAACTCAATTTGAACTTAGAGCAGGTGTCCTCCAAGGATCGAATCTGAGTCCACTTTTCTATGCTATATTCACGAGAGATATACCAAAACCAGGTTTAGGTTGTTCAACAATTATATTTGCTGATGACATCACTCAAATAATTTCTGATTATAATAAAAGATTTCTAGCAAGAAAAACAGAGCGGGAAATAATTAGAATAAATGACTATGAGAAAAAATGGAAAATTAAAACTAATATTGACAAATTCCAACTTTTATCTATTTCTGCTCGTAAACCACTAGATGTAATAATTAATAATAATAGAATAAACTTCTCCAATAGTCTGAAAACCTTGGGCTTAACTATTAACAGAACAGGGATAAAACCTCATATAAATAATAGAATAATACAGAGTAAAATGGTATCCACCAAGCTACGAAGATTTAACCTGCTCAAAACTAAAAATAGAGTCACTTTATACAAAACTTTAGTAAGACCAATATTAATATACCCCCCCAATACCAATGTGCATATTATCAAAATTTAACTTTCGAGACTCCAAGCTATCCAAAATTTAAATTTAAGAAGAATTCTCTCTGAAACTCCACCATACATAGAGAGAATGGAAGAGATTCATAAGAACCTTAAAGTCGAACCACTTAATACGTATACTTTTAAACTAGCATCTAAAACCTGGGGTAAAATGGAAATCGACTTTCAAGAATTTCTTCAAGAAACTAATGCTTTAAACACTTTAGATTACGAATTAATCAGTGACCATCTCTGGTGGAAAAGAATTTCTCCAATATTATCAGGAAATCCACCAGAACCTATTTATGCCAGATAAAGTAAAACTTAAAAACTCCCTATAAATTCCTAAATTATAACTGAAGGGAGTCATGTTGAGCTGCAATTAAATTATATTTAACCAAAACTTAGCACGAGGGTTTGCCCCTCTCTATTCATCTCTTACTTCCTTAAATTTCGTGCTTATCCCCCCAATCCTTCCCATCCTTTATCCCCCTCTCCTCAGTGATGACACCCTGAATAGGGCTAGGAGAGTTCACTCGATGCCGTCACTGTTCTTCCCCCACCTATCCTATCCTATCCTATGGTATGTTTTAAGAGTCAATTTTTTTTTATTTTTTTATTCAGATAACTGTACATGGGGACATGTGCACATGGGCGCTCCCAGTCATATTGCAGTTGATGTAGCACCATCCCTCCTGCTAGGATATTGCCGAGGTGCTGTCTCAAGTGGGGGAGCAAGCCCACCATGTTTTGGTCGGTCCCTTAGTCTGCAGGTAGGATGGTTGTTCATTTTTGAAATTCCAAGAGGGATCATAGCTGATAGAGGATGCGAATCTATGAATGATTTTTCTTTTCTAGCTGAAGTATTTAAATTAATTGGTCGAAAAAAATTAATCTAAGTAGATAAATAAATGACTAAATGATATACATATATGTAAAAGTTTCAAAACCTTTCCTGTCTGCTTAGGTAGTCTGTTGGGGTAATAATCGAAAGAGAAAAAAAAAAGAGGTGTTAGATTTGAGTTCATGGAAAATAAAGATTATCATGCTAAATGTGCGAGTTTTTAAGAGATTATGAAACTTAAGTGGAGTGTAATTCTAAAGCAGAGTTATCCTCTTCCTGTTCGCAAGTGAAATATAAATTTTATTTATTAATGCATACACATACACGTTTTATTATATTTTTTATGTTGAGAGGTGGGTATAGATTTCATATGATAATTGCAATATTTTAAAGAGATAAAAGATATTAACAGTTATGAGAAGTTTATAGGCAGATAATTGTTGCTAATTATTGTTCATTGTCGCGAAGTTTATAATTACTCTTTTGCTAATTAAGATAATCTGTGAATGACAATAACAAGATTTAATTACTTTTATATTGTCGTTTAAGAAGAATTAATTGTTAATTGTATAAAATAAAAAGCTTCTCTTGAAGTATCAGCTTTTAGTGTTATATATTTTTGAATTACAGTGCTTGTTCAGCTTCACAAGAGATAGTTTCATGCTTTATTGTCAACAGTAATTAAATATTTTTGTAGTATTTGGTTTAACTGTTCTGAGGTATGTTTGACTTACGACAAGTGTGTGTGTGCGCATTTACTAGAGTTTTTGTGATGTTAAGCAGAAAAAGAATGGATTTATGCTTCGCCGTCACTTGATTTGTATACTAACTTCTTTTTTTTAGAGATGCTAGAAAACAATATTTCACTTTTTAATTAAGCTTAATAAAAGAGCCATTCACAAGAAGTACTAGTATGAACTAGAGAAAAGGTAGTTCTTTATTTTTTTTGTTTAGACAGAAAGGCAGAAGGTCATAAAAACGCCCATGCAGCGATGGTATAAATTTCTTTTTTTTTTCTTTTTTTTAGAAAAATGGATGAGCTCAAATTCTCTTCGAGAGAGAAACAGACCCCATGAGTGAAAAGTGAGTGAGAGACAAGAGAGAAAGAGCAAGAGAGAGCGAGCGATGTTATTTTCATTTTCAGGAATTACATATCAGTAAGCGATTCACCAATTCTTTAGGAATTATGCGCAAGATTAGGCATTCTGTTATAATTGTTTGTATTTTTTCCTCTGTTATTTGGGGTATTAGTTCCTTAATATTAAGGGAATTTATGAAAGTAAATCTGTTTCTGGCGTTAGTCTACTTAGGTAATATATAAGTGTTAAGTCGTGGCATTAGGGTCAAAATTGTGCGAATTTTAGAAAATTCGATGTTGTTTGAGTAACTGGTTCCAGAGAGGTGATTGCCCCTTAATCCCACATGGCCCATTTGTTTTGCCAAATACGAGTATTGTAAAAGTGAGGTAAATCCTTCCTCTATATTTTTCTAGTAATTGAACGCATGAATCCAAGTTTTTATATGTTGACTTTGATAAATTGCTAGATGATAGTGGTGAGCTAGCTCCATTATTTTTGATGAGTTTTTGCATGTTAATGTTACACTGATAAGACAAAATTTCAATTGAGTAGCAACAGAGAATTTGTCTGCCACATATTTCAACTGTCTATAAAGGCAATCTGAGCTACCACAGATAAACAGAGGAACAGGATGGTTGGTGGCCATGCTACTAGATATTGTGACAGCAGGAAATCGAAAATGGTAAAAGAAACTGGCCAAGGGAATTTACTTTAAAATTATTATTATTATGGAATACAATTACAGAATTTTTGTTCTTGCCTCAAAATGCTATTATCACTAATATTTACTGTTATTCTTATTTATTATTATTATTATTATTATTATTATTATTATTATTATTATTATTATTATTATTATTATTATTATTATTATTATTATTATTATTATTATTATTATTATACTGTAGTCACTGTGAGTAAGAGTATTACTTTTGTGGCTGTTCTCAGCATTTCATGACTTCTTGATGTCTATAGCACACTAATGTCTTGTAGAGATGCTCTATCAGTTACTCAGCTACATCCTAAGTATCTTAGAATAATGATCCAAATGGTGTAGAAAAAATTTACAACCACTACTCTATTTTCAGGCAATCCCGACCTGCAATTTACAACTCATGTCCCATTTACCCATTGGAGAGATTGCAAGCACTTGCAGATACAGGGGATGGGCAATATCCCCTCTGTGTGCCTACATATGTCCATTGTTTGTACCCAGAGGTGTTATCTAGTGTTTCCTGTATTTGTAATAGCCACATTAGGCCCTTATTTCTGGCCCTGGAATTTACTCGCAGGCTATTATGATTGCAGAATTTGAGTTTGTAGTGAGATGCGCATCCGAGGGATAGGTGTCGTGAGAGGAGATGTGGTAATATGACCGCCTAAACAGTCGAATCAACACGGTGGGAAGAGGCACTCGAAATGCATATATCTGCTCTTTTCTGTTGTCCGGTAGCCACCTGAAGCAGGATTCCCAGGCCAGCAGTTATTACATCCCAACCCTCTCTTACAGCGTAGATGTGAGGGATGACAGAAAAAGGAGGGGGTCGGCCGAGCTCGTAGCTGTTGATAGAAGTGATCTAATACATTGCAGAGCCTGAGGCAGCACCACCTCCCAGTGTGATTCAAGGAGACTGCGGGACCTCAGAACCAGGCAGACTGCTTTCCAAATATGCCAGTTGTATCTTTCAAGCTCTGCATTCCCATCAGAGTGATAAGGGGTAGTCTTGCTTTTGGCAACATTATGCAGGAAAAGATATCCTGCACTTCCCGAGATATGAGACCTAAGTCTCTTTTAAAGTTAATAAAATTTGGAGTGCCACACAGAAAAAATTGCTTGGAAGATGTATCCTTACATGATATTGCAATGGAAACCATGAAAACTCATCCACTGCAACAAACAAATACTTGTTGTTTGTCTGTGAAGGTAAAGGCCCTTTAAAATCAACGCTTATATGTTCTAATGCCTGTGTAGCTTTAATGAGTTTCCCAAGAGAACATACTTCCTTTACTTCTTCTGTTGAGAATGGCAAATTCTTCAATCGAACACATTGAAAAAGGCGAGTAACACCTGGATGGCATAAATCATCATGTAATTTAAAATCAATGCTTATACATTCTAATGCCTGTGTAGCTTTAATGAGTTTCCCAAGAGAAAATACTTCCTTTACTTCTTCTGTTGAGAATGGCAAATTCTTCAATCGTTCACAATGAAGAAGGCGAGTAACACCTTGATGGCATAAATCATCATGTATTTTCTTGAAAGATGGTGAAAAACTGGCATTGCAACGGGAATGACGTAAAGTATCAGCAACAATATTGTAGCGTCCTGGATAGTAACGAATATCATAACAATAATTGGCCAACTCTAAATGCCAACCTTGGATTTTATAGTTTTTAATCTTTGATCGCTTACAATTGTCCAGCATAAATGCAACTTATCTCTGGTTAGTCACGGTGGTAAAACGTTGACCAGACAAAAAATGAGACCAGTTTCTTACAGCCTCAATCACTGCTGTAACTTCTTTTTCAACTGAGGGATAATGTAATTCATGCCCATTCAACGTTTGAGACATGAACGCTACTGGTCGTGCCGAATGATTTAACGTAGCCAAAACAGCAACATTTGAGGCGTCACATTCCACCACAAAAGGCTTGAAATTGTCAGGACAATGTAATGCAGAATTCATTTACAGGCCTCAGAAGTTAGTGGAAAAGTTTTTGCTTTAATTAAGGGCTGAACATAGTCTGAGAAACAAAGTATCTACTTGGCATAATATGGAAACATGCCTAATACTCTCTTTAAAGCATTCATACTCATAGGTGATTCAAGATCAAGAAGTGGCTGCATCCTTGATATATCTGGTCGAATTATTTTATAACCAAGAGCAGAAATATTACTAACTGACAGTATATATTTTGATTTATTTAAAGTAAGACATATTCTCTTAGCAGCACCTAAAAATCTTTTCACACATTCATCATGTTCATCTTCGTCTCTCCCTGCAACAGTAATACTATCTAGTTATGGAAATGTATTTTGGAGGTTTTCCTCATCAACAAATTTGTCTATAGCACGCTAAAAAAACCGCCACATCATTAATTGCACCAAAGGGCACACGTGTGAATTGAAATAGGCGTCCATTAGCCTCAAAAGCTGTGTACAGTTTGTCATCCTCGTATAAAGGCACCTGGTAATACGCACTTCTCAAGTCAGATGTTGAGAAAATTCTGTATTGTGCTAATTTATTGACTAGAGATTCAAGCTTGGGCAAAAGACATGCATCACGGTCAGTATGCAAATTTACAGTGTTGGAGTAATCTACACACATACGTTTCTTATGGCGATCTAGTTCATCTATCACAACTACTACCTGAGCTTACCAAGAAGACAAGCTAGGCTCAATAATACCTTCTGCTAACAAATCCTCAACTTATTGAGCTATAAACTGCTAATAAATAGCACTGTATTCGAGAGATTTAGTCACAATTGGCTTAACATTTGCCTTCATATTAGCAAATAGACATGGTCAGGAGAGATTTGCTACAGCCAAGCTACAAATATTGGCTTCTGGGTCATTAATCCGTAGTTCAGGTATTGGCCCACCATACAGAATAGTAACAGCAACATGCTATTTTAGGAAATCCAAACCCAAGAAGATATCACATCACAGATCTTCGATTGCCTTTAAGCGAGTTCTCTTATAATGCTTGTCCTTTATAATTATATCTGCGTGACAGACACCTCTGACTGGAGCACGTTTAGATGCTATTGCTAAGGTGATACTTCGAGAACTGGGATTGATATGCAACTTCATTCTCAATGCTAAATTGTAATCTATAAAGCTATCTGAAGTGGCTGAGTCAATCAATGCTTTTGCATTACAGTTATTGATCAAAACAGGAACTGTAGACATTGTTAAGCAGTCGGGTGCAGCAGAGGAAATTGCACACAACTCTCCATGGTCAGTTGCAGCCACAATTTTCCACTTACGCTTTGACTAACATACCTTAGCCCAGTGACTGAATGTGAAGGGCTAACAGTGTTGTTTACAAAGTGGCAGTTGTCAGATTTCATTGCAGGCAGATCACCAGCAGGTAAAGTAGCATGAACATACTGTTCAGATTTATGCTGAGCGAGATCAAGTGCCCTTGCAATCTCATAGGCCTGGTTCAAACTTAGTTCCTGGTTTTCAAGTAACCGCTGATGTATCGTACCAGATTGGAGACCATTTATGAATGCATCTCGAACCAGGTCCTCATGGTACAGCTCAGCAGTAACAGCTGTAAATTGGCAGTTCTTGCTCCTTGTATGTAGTTGTAATAACTCGTCGATGTTCTCTGTCTGATGTTGTCGTCTTGTAACCAACAGATGACGTGCAAAAATAAAATTTTTCTTTTTTATAAATAGTTTGTCCAGAGTTCCAACAGTTGCATTGAAAATTTCACAATCAGCAATATGTTCGTACACGGAAGCAGAGAAATATTTTGTTAGACAGCGCAGTTTGTTAGGTGCTTTGGCTCCACACTCTTCAATGAAGTTAACAAAAAAAAATTTCCGGTGCTTGTATTTCTTCTCAGCATCTGGTGCACTAGGATCAATGTTGAGCTTATCTGGACCCAGGAGATGATCCATTATGAATGTTGTAGAGTAAATTATTGTAATGGAAGCAGTTTCTCATCATAAAATAATGGCTTTATTCTACAACAATATCACACCATAATCAACAATCTGCAAGCAAAAGATAACAATTACCTTGATGTCTAATGTAACATACAAAGCATAATAATACAGCATATATAGTAAGAGCATAATAGTATAGAGTATATAAATATACCACACCAAGCCTGAGTTTTATTTTTTTTTTTAGATCATAAGATTTAAGCTAAGAAGCTTCAATGCCTCCCCTAGAAGTAGTATATAATTATAAAAATTATAGCTATCCTAGTTTTAATATAGTAAGTGTCATTGTCTCATTTATGAGCATTATCAGATAATTGTCATTTACAAACAGTGATGTGTTTTGATTTGGTACTATAATAATTTTTCTCTCATTGATTACTATTTTTAGATAATTGTCACTTGCAAACCGTATTTTAATTTTATTTGAGTAGTATAAAATTTATTTATTTTTTTTGCTATTAACTAGTATTTTAGATGAATTTTTTTTTATTATTTTTTACTGTAGTAGACTGATAGTCATATTGTCATTCATTAATATCTACATAATGTAGTTTTGAATACTTAATTAGATAGTTTTTTTTTGCTAATTGAAGTTCTTTAATTAGCATGATTGTTGTGATAATATATATTTCTTTTTTCTTACTCTTTTTTTAGAAACCTCATGTTCTATATATTGAGCGTACCCTTGACAGCGAAATTATTTTCAGGTAACTTTAGTATGTATTATGGAGCATAGGGAAACTTTGATATGTAAACAGAAAAAATGCACTCAGGTAATTATGCTCCGATTATGGCCTAAAATGATATGTGTTAGCAATTTCTAATATTAATGATATACACTCTTGTGATTCACAGTACTTTTAGATGTGCTTGACTTAATATCATGTTACTTTACTTGAACTCTGTTATATCAGCAGATGATAGCCATCCTTTTTGTTGTAAGTTAATGCTTCACCAGAAATAATGTATGCCTGGAATGGGCTGTGGGAATTGACGCATTTATAAAAGTCAAGCTAAAAAATTGGCAGGGAAACATGCATTTTTCAGCTGCACCATCACCATAGGTTATGGGGGTGTTCCCCCTTCTATTGAAAGCCTATTGGTGGAGGCATGGCACTTTTATGTGTTTGAATGACTCGAGGTGTTAAAAAGGGTTAAGCAGCACACGAGAGGAGGGAGAGTATTTTTGTCGCCCATACAGATAACATTACGGGCATTGAGGCCTAGAGGAACTCAGTAGCTTCTAAATAAATTATGTGTTAAGCATCTTCGCATATATATTATCCCCTTGCACGATTGAGCCCTGGCCTAGAGTGTAGAAGAAAATAATAATTTCTACATGACAGTGGTGACAGCGAAAGTACAACTCTAACACGATAGTGGAGTACGACTACTAAATACGACAGTGGTATACTGCAGGCACGACTACCAAGTATAACACCTTAAAGCCTTCAAAAACGAACAAGGAAGATGATGCAAAAGCTTTTTAGGCTACTATGGGCATTTGGGGGTACTTTTTGTAATATGAGCATCAGCTTAATGATGAACTGTGTTTATTTCAAGGACTCCTTTTTCTATTAAGGGTTAGGACGATGCCTTCTTGGGAAGGGTATTGGTGTTGGTCAGTGTGATCATTACCCTGGGTGAATGCCCTTTCCAACCTCAGACCGTAGCTGGCCGCGAACCCTCGATCTTGACGAATCAAATTCGCGAGTGTTACCACTCGGTCAAGGTGATTACATAATCATCTGTTTAATACCATGCAAAAATGTGTTGCATCGTTGGCTCCAATGGCATAGAATAAAGAGGGCCTGTTTCCTCCGTGTTTCTAGACCTAGATTTGGGTGTGAGTATATATGTACATACGTATATATAATCTCATTCCCTTTCTCAGAGATTAAATTGATATAAAACAATTTAGATCACTAACTCGATTGCTTATTCCAACCTGGTAGCTCGCTAAGATCAACTCCTCACCAACTTAGTAAGATCAACTCAGTTTAACAGTCCAGTTGGCAAAGCGTTTTGGGCCAGTCTAATATGATGGTATTATAAGGCTGTTTCTCTCTATGAAACCAATATATATCATCAACTATTGAGATTTTTATTCGAGCCACACTACCATCATTTTTTTTTTCGTTAATAAGTCACTGTTAATCACCATGATGGGGGTGGGTACAATAAGGTTGGAGATGGGAAATAATGGCTGATTCCTCCCTTGCACCCCACCATGGGCTCGATCGCGTTTTTGTGTCTCTCGAGTCAAGTGTTCTAACCACTTCACTACCGCTACCATCAAGAATGCTCGTAGTACGTATAATTCATCCTCTAATCTAAAGAGTATGCAATTATACATCACAATTGCTTTTGCATCAACCTAGTTTTTTTTTTTTATTCTCTTCAGAGATGTTTATAGTATTCATAAAGTGTTGGTAATACATTATTAATATGTGAGTACAAATATATATATATATATATATATATATATATATATAATATATATATATATATATATATATATATAAATTGCGTATGTATGATAAATATAATTAATATTCATGATCCGAGTTCACACACAAACGAGTAGTGTGTGATCATGCAAAGAGAGAGAGAGAGAGAGAGAGAGAGAGAGAGAGAGAGAGAGAGAGAGAGAGAGAGAGAGAGAGAGAGAGAGAGAGAGAGAGAGAGAGTTTATAATTAAGATTTGTGCTCCGACGTCCACAGACAAATGAGTAGAGAGAGGAGAGAGAGAGAGAGAGAGAGAGAGAGAGAGAGAGAGAGAGAGAGAGACTGCATAATTGGTATCCAAATTCCTCACTTAAGTTATACTTCCTCCTTAACATTATATTTTGATATTACCCTGAGACTTTTCTTTGTGAATAAACAAGTAAGTTTCAGTAAGTGATAAATTCTCATTTTATTGTGATTTAGAAAAATTTATATGTTTATCTTAAAATAAAAAATTTTCTCAAACTAGTTATCATTTTTAACAAAATATATTGGGAAAATATGGTAATGTATTTAATGATAAAAGGTGTTCCTTTGTGATCAATTTTTTCAACACCAGGTTTCAAAAGTGCTCTCTCTCTCTCTCTCTCTCTCTCTCTCTCTCTCTCTCTCTCTCTCTCTCTCTCTCTCTCTCTCTCTCTCTCTCTCTCTCTCTCTCTCTCTCTCTTTGTATTATATATATATATATATATATATATATATATAATATATATATATATATATATATATATATATATACATATATATTCTTTATATATATATATTATATAATATATATATATATATATATATATATATATATATATATATATATATATATATATATATATATATATATATATGAATGATTATGGGTACGTAAGGAAATTGAAAGAAATTTTGAGATCCTTAGAGCTAAGTACTTTCAAGGGTATTACTTATCTTCAGAAGATAAGTAAAACACTCGAAAGTACGTTGTACAAAGGATCTCAAAATTTCTTTCAATTTCCCTAGGTAGCCATAACCACTCACACATTTAAAATATTCAAGTATTTCTCATGAAATGGAAGCATATATATATATATATATATATATATATATATATATATATATATATATATATATATATATATATATATATATATATATATATATATATGAGATTAAGAAAATATATGACTTAAGAAGTAAATCAAAATACACATACACCATGGTTATAATGAAATAATTTCATTGAGTACAAAGAGCTTTTTCAGTCGAAATGAAGTTGAACGAACCAGCATCTTTCATGTCTAATCCTCGTGTTTGTTTGTTTTTTTCTTTTCTTTTCCTTTGAGAGTATTACCAAACGGAATTATATACCTGTGTTTAACTCTAATTATCCTCTCCTTTTGTAAAGTTTGTCAGTAATCTTTTGAGAGGATTACCAAACGGAATTATATACCTGTGTTTGCTTTATCTTCTCCTTTTGTAAAGTTAGTAATGATGGAGGAATCGTCAAAATATGCAGATTTCACAGTGGCTACGCTGTGCATTCATAATGACATAATTCTGATGAGAGGATGTGAAGACCAGGGTTGCTGAGTAGGATTTTAAGAGGTAGACAAGAGCAGATCCTCTTATTTCACATGAGGCTGTTCAGTGTTGCCACACTAGAGCTGGTGTTGGGGTGCCACTCCACTAGTTGATGTCATCTCTGTTTGCAAGGTTGTGTCTTCTTTTACGCAGAATATTGAGGTAAATCCGTCTTATGTGAATTTGGAAATAACAAGCATGTTAGCCTGTGGAGGAATTAAAAAAGTGTTGCCTTGTCAATTATATATTTTATTGTGGTTAAGCAATGCTAAGTGATTCTACAACATAGAATTTTGTCCTTATTTTAATCATGTGGTATTAAAGATCATTAAGATAGGAATATAATCTCAATTTCCATGTATGTGCGAAAATATCAATTCACAACCAATTACCGTCATTCTAGCCAAAACAAATGATAACGAATACAAGAAAAGCAAATTTGTGTTTAATAAGCTTGCAATACACATTCATCTTTACAGTTCATCCGCAGAGAAATAAACACTAGAAAGTTTTTCATGGTTGGGTTCTGCAATGAGTGATGGAGGTAAGTCGTATTTCATTCGTTTTATTCCTTTTTGCTTGTTTTATATATATATATATATATATATATATATATATATATATATATATATATATATATATATATATATATATATATATATATATATATATATATATATATATATATATATAAGGGGGGGGTGTGTGTGTGTGTGTGTGTGTGTGTGTGTGTGTGTGTGTGTGTGTGTGTGTGGTGTGTGTGTGTGTGTGTGTGACTAATTCTTTGGGGCTACCAAGTGACTGTTGGTTGCATCTATCATTCTTTACATGAATCATTAATGAGTGACAGAATCCGGCCTAGAGTCGTCAGGTGTGGTGGTCTAACTCTCGAAGGTTCCGGGATCAGACCCAGAGTATACAAGAGCCATTTTATGTGACGAAAAGAGCCTCCATTCAAATGGGGGTGGAGAGATACATTCTGTACTGGAGGATTAAGACTGAATGCCCATCTTATTGCCCTGCGGTGGAATCGAAACGCTATTAGTCTAAACAGACTCCGTATATACATGAACCATGTTGAGTCGCAATGAGTCCCCATTCGAATCGGGGTGAACACAGTCATCTTGGAGTTGGGGGATTAAGGCTGAATACCCCTCTTTTTGCCCCGCGGTGGAACCAGATCTTCGTAAGTGCCTTCCCGACTCACGCACTAGACCACTGAACTAACAGGGCCCGTATTCGTGCTCATTGTGAGAGAGAGCAAATGACATATAACCTTACTTCCCCAGCTCCAACCTGCCTGTGTCCAACCCCGTTCGCATAGAAATTCAAAGTGACACATATAAGGTCAAACAACAAGACCCATTATATGTATAAATTAATAATTCTTTAAGGCCTTTGCCGCCTTTGTATTAATTCGGTCCAAAGCAGTTATTATTATTTTCTCGAAATTAACCCCAGATTTATTTTGAAAGAGGTCAAGTTTTCGAAGAGCTTGCATTAGGGAGTGTGGTAGAGTGCGAGAGTCTGGAAGGAGACAAACTCGGGTTCGATCCCACTGCAAGGCGCTAAGGAAGTATATTTAGCTTTAATTCCGCAGCTACACCATATCCGTGTTCACCCTCACTAGAGTGGAGACTAATTGTGAGCCATAAAACGGTACATTATAAAACGATGCATTGTCTTTTTTCTTTTTTTTTTCCTTTTTAGCATTGTAAGATATGCATTAATGAAATAAATATCCTCAAGCATTACTTGAAGTATACAAAAAAGTTGATGAATGATATTTAAGATTTATAAATTATGTATTGGGGAAAAGATGTCGATGAATGTACAAACCGTAAAAGTGAGAGTATCAATGATGCTTAAAATTACATCATGTATTTTTAGAAATATTATATATCTCTTTCAAGAGGGAATAGTAATAGCATAACCGGCAGTGCTGGATTCAGGAAGTGATGTACCTATATTTGAGTCCTCGGCCGGGCGATAGGAAAGGCAGAAAGCTTTAATAACTCAGTTCTCAATCCATCTGTGTCCACCCTCAAATGGAGAATAATAGTGTCACAATGCGAAACACACACACATATATATATATATATATATATATATATATATATATATATATATATATATATATATATATATATATATATATATATATATATATATATGCTTGAGAAGGGATCCAGTTAGGATCCGAAATATAGCATTGTTTTACAAGTTTTGTTTCACTGATGGGCTTCCTTACTATTTAGTGCTGTATGCTAACAGTTTGTACTTATTTATATATATATATATATATATATATATATATATATATATATATATATATATATATATATATATATATATATATATATATATATATATATATATATATATTCCCTTACATGATCACAATTGTGTTGCAATATGGCCGAATATAACCTTCAAGTCCAATGGATGAATTGTAAATTTGTTGTAAAATGATATGGAAATTTAACTATTTCGAAGATTTTTGAATTATAAAAGATTTTTATTTATGTTTTGTTGTTTAAACAACGATCTTGTCTCTAGTAAGGTGAACTACTACTATTACTACTACGACTACTACTACAAGAACTACTACTACTATAGCTACTACTACTACTATTACTACTACTACTACTACTACTACTACTACTACTACTACTACTACTGCTACTACTACTACTACTACTACTACTACTACTACTACTAATAATAATAATAATAATAATAATAATAATAATAATAATAATAATAATAATAATAATAATAATAATAATAATAATAATTTGTCTCACAGGTATATGCATCCACGGATCGTTTGGGGAGCTTGTTGTTGATATACCCAGGAATAAGGACGAGAAGCGTAATGAAGTAAAAATATTAGCTTATGAGTGAGTTGAATGAGTGAGTGAGTGAATGAATGAATGGTTCAACAAACAAGGAAGCAAACAAACAATGCTAGTCAAACGTGCAATTATTTAAAACATTCAAATATATACGTTGTGATTAATCATTACTAGCACTGAAATACACTGACGACATCAAAGTCATTGCCGAGAAAAGCTCTTTCATTGATAATATATATGGTATATTGAAGAGAGAGAGAGAGAGAGAGAGGAGAGAGAGAGAGAGAGAGAGAGAGAGAGAGAGAGAGAGAGAGAGAGAGAGAGAGAGAGAGAGAGAGAGAGAGAGAGAGAGAGAAAAGCATATTTCATACATCAGTGTACTGAGAGAGTTTTGCGAGATGAAATTGAAGTACCTTGACATTAATCCTCCTGTTCTCTCCAGATTGAGTTCGGTAGAGTCACTGCTCTGCAAAAAAGTTTCCTTTTTTGCACTCCTTTTGTCATCGCTTTCGGTTTCTGCTTAGTGACTGTGGGTGTCTTGCTTTCACTGATGGCTAACTCTGCTTTAGATGATCCATATAAAGTCTTCGCTGTTGCTGCCATATTCTTAGGAGTTGGATGTAAGTATACTTGCATTTGTTTTAGTTTTATGTGTCATTGTTAATTCCCATTATGGGGTTGGATACAAAATATGACCAGGGATATTAGGCTGGATGCCATTCCCAACGCCCCACAGGCGTTCTAAGCACTCAGCTATCGTGGTCCCTGGATGTAAGTATACTTGCGGTGATATTGATTTCAGCCATTGAAGGAGCTAGCCAGTTCAACCCAGTGCCGGTCGTGTTCCCAGATACATGGAGAGTGTTGGTGACAGGAGAGGCATCCGACATGTAAATCTTTGAGCCAAAACTTATCTTTAGCCTTAGGCTAGAGAGACATTAACAACACGAAAATGGCTCCGAGTAATATATAAGAAACAAGAAGAGAGAACATTGCTAGTTTTTAACAATTATGAGGTCTGGAGGAAACTTCGCTACAGACGTTTCGTTTATTAATAATGGCTTCTTCAATTAAATCAGTTTTCAGAGTTCAGGAAATTTCAAAACAGTCGTGTGTTCAGTTTAATTACCAATATTTCTTAATTATAAATCAGTTTTCAATTTAGGAAAATTCAGAACAGCTATGTGTTCATTTCATATACCAACTTGACTCAATCAGTTTTGGAAACTTTAAAGCAGTCTATAGGATCACTTTACATACAATATGGCTTAACTCTGAATCAGTATTCAAAGTTTAAAAAACTTCAAACAGTATATGGGTTCATTCTGCATAACGATATGCTTATCTATAAATCAGCTTACAAACTTAAAACAGTTCATGAGTTCATAATACACGTCAGTTTAGCTTAACTGGAGACTAATTTAAAAGATAATAAAACAATATAATTGTATTTTCAATGATGATTCCCGAAAAGAGGGCACGAAGTAGCTGAACACAATGAAATTTGAGTAAGTAATATAAAACTGAGAGAATATGATGGCTGTTGTATGCATGGTGTTTAATATAGCCGAACCCCAAAAGACCAATGCTCTCCTTGTTAGCCACTTATTTTCCTTTTAAATTTAAAGAAGGAATTGGTTCGAAGAGACTTGCATGCTTATTACATGCATGTAGTTCCCATTCAACCTTGTAAGGGGAGTGGCCGAGCCAAGAAACACGCATTCACCATGATCCACACATACCTCTGCTATTCCTCTTAGCTCTTTGGGGATAAAGGGTTGCCACATTTCCCCCCTCCATCTCCCTGCTTGCGTCACCCACAAGGTAGGCAGCCAAAGATATTCAACAGTGAGGCCTGACAACCACAGATGATTTATCCTCACCGCTTATTCACATGGTAAACCCCCTTCACACCTGTCCCTCACAGTTCGCTAAGCTAGCAGGTGTGAGAAATATTTTGGGCCAGTGTGCCCTAAATACAATCCTCCTCCACTCATTTCTATCTCTTGCATGCTCTCTTCCCTTCTCCAATGACATTCCACATGCATACAATGCCCTTTTCACGACATTCATCCATCTCATTCAAGGTCTTCCTCTTGGCCTAACTCCAACCACTTTTGCTTTCCACATTTTCTTCTCTATTCTCTCCTCACTCATCCATTCCATGTGTCCAACCCAACACAGCATACTCTGGACCAACCTATCTAACAGCCTTCTTTCAACACCCGTTCTCTGCCTGATCTCCTCATTTTCCACGTTATTCTAAATACATTAGTCATACTTCTCAAACACCTCATCTCCAATACATTCAACTTGTTTTTTTTTCACCATCTCTTACAATCCAAATCTCTGCCCCATGCAATGCTGTTGGCACAATCACACCTTCAGATGTCCTTCACTTTGCATTCATTCCCAAATACCTATTTCTCATCACACTTTTCAACCCACCTAGACATTTACTTGCTTCATTCACTCTATCTCTTACCTCTGTATCCACTTGTCCTTTATACATATGACCCCAC